>DWLS01005395.1:0-12748 GCA_018246255.1 Pachliopta kotzebuea | reverse complement strand
GTTGATCGGAAATATACGTCCCTTCCGTTCCAGGGCGCACATTAATTTTTGAGGACGTATTCATATGTCCTACCCGTCATCGATATTGTTTACGCCTGAAGCATTTTTACCTCTTGTCCGGTTAACAATTAAAGAAGTAAAGTAAAAGTTAGTTTGTAAAAGTTTTTGACAAAGGCGTCAATAAATTTTTAAAGAAATGTCCAAACCTTATAATAACTTTTGTAGCTATTAAAATATTAATTTTGTTTTTCATACACATTTTGCTCCAAAAGAGTACACGTTCAGCAGTGCACAATAATAAGGTGATGATGATAAATCGACAGTACTAATGCAGGTAAATAAAACAAAATCTTTTTATAATACATTTATTGATAATGACAGCGATGTTTGACTGAAATTTGCTACTTGGCAAAAATATTTCCACTAGAGAGTGAACTATTTTCGTAATAAATTTTAAAATCTCTTTACTCATGCTTAAGTTTTACAATAATGAAGATCCAACCATCTATGCTACCAAGTAGCTGCCTACGTTAGGTATGCCTTATCACGTAAAATAATTAAAAATACAATTGAATTTGTGAATACAATAGAAAGTTATATTACACAATATTAGGTCGGGCAAATGAAATCACAATTCCGTTTTGATGAGAACGCAGCGCCCATCACTTACAATACGAATAGTTAAGCTCATTTAGACTTTGAATTGACTGCAATAAATAAAAATGTAAACTAAGGCGATTATAAAATTATAATATAAAAACATAATAATTTCATTTACTTAAAAGCTAACGTTTTAAAACAAGCACAGCACATGTTCAGCTTAATGTCTAAAAATAAAAATTAGGAGCCGCGTGAGGCTGCTTCGAGGTCGCCTACTCGCCTAAACCTAGGAGCTCCAGTGCTTCCGCTACGAGCCCATCCCACCCCATCGGGAGCCACGTCGCCTCACCGCCTACATACACATCGCCCGTGTACTATAGCTACTGGACAAAAGCACATCGAGAGTTTCAAAGACACATCCTACATTTTATTTGGATAAAATTTTTCAATACTTCAACTTTTATATTTTCGTCAACATCGACTACACATCGTGCTGTCCCGGAGGAGAGGAGGACTGAGGCCAGTTCATTAATTACAGTTAAATGTTTATTTCATTGGAATCATTAAAATGCAAAAACAATGCAATATTTTAAACAGTCTATAAAAATCTAACTTACGGTCAAAAATTATTAACTAATGTGTACCGCTCCAGCGGCGGCTGCGGGTAATAATACGAGCAATGGAATGTTTCAATGTTTCATGTACCGTAGTGTAAGCGAGTGATGTTGGTAACAATGTGGATTGGTGACGAATTGAACTTGGCAAATTTGCCAGTGAAATTTTCGAATGGGTTGATAAAATTTAACGATTTCCTTTATCTACATCGGGCAAAATCTTGTCCTCAATTATACATAGTATTAAGTGATAATGAGGCCGTGGAAAATCAAGCGTGCTCGCTCAGAATATGGTTATTATATGTTGACAGTTGGAACACAGTAACGTTTTCAGATGTGTGGCTGCCTAGGGCTAGCCAGGATTTGAAAAATCCTACCACCGACTAAACTCTACAGCACATTGAACCCAGATAGAGTTAGCCACAGCGCCAGATAGGCAGTTATGCTGTGATATATAAGATATACGAATAAATGTTAATATACAACATCGTGTGTGCGAACGGTGGCGGGTGGGGCGCGCTACGACGAATGCAATGTGAAACACCTTAAGTACTAGTAAATAGGGAGGCGTTTTATCTAAATGTGTACTCATTAGTGTACTTTTTTTTAGATTACATCACTATGAGGATGGAATATACATTAGGTGAGCTATAAGACTACGACCGCTGCGGCGCGAGCGGCTTACGTGGTCATTGTCCGAGGTTATCCGCCGCGTGAGCTGGCGCAGCTTCCCTCAGACGTGATGTCACAGCGCACGCACCACAATCCAATATACATTTTGACCGACTCTTATTGTTCGAATGTGGATGGAGATAACGTGTTGAGGACAAAAACGATATATAAACGACGCGTTCAATATACACCGTGCCCGAATACGACCTACAAATAACTTTAAATTTTTTTCAAACATTTTTTTTTTTTACATCTCAAAAAGTTCTAAACAACCTAAACGGATATAAATTCGGAGCGCAAGTAACAAGCTTAAAATTAATTGAAATACGATTGGGAATTTTTTCATTAGACCAATCGAACAGGCAGTCAAATTAGGCAGTAGAGGGTGCGGGGGAAGAAAGGAAATAGCAAGAGGGTTTTAATATGGTCCATATATGTAGTGAACATCTGCTTGTCACTTGCGCCGACCGATGGCCCGGTGCGCGTGGTCGATCGTTACCGTCGAGCTTGTCGCTTTACCGTACTAAGTACCAAGTCTTTTATCAGGACGAAGATGTGAAATTGGACGATTTTTATCGTATTAAAAAAAAACAGCGTAAGGGACGGGTGTCGCTTTATAAATATACCTATTATAAAACAGTTACGGTCGCTAGTCCCTTGGCAAGAAACTATCACATCGGACGAGGGTTTAATTATCAAGCTGAGCAATTCGGAACCGATAGTGTATAATAAGTACTACGTTAAAACATATTTCATAAACATTAATAACAATTCTAATTCAGTGTGATTTTTACGACTGTTAAGTGTTTAAAAAATAATTGTAAAATTCATTTAATAATGAGCAAGACGAAATATTGAATGTAAAATATAATTAATATATCAAATCGCATAATGCTAAAATAGAAACGATCTTAATTATAAAAACCAGAATCAACTCTTTATGCAATTATGTATAAATTAGTAGACACGCAAATGCAAACAAAGTTTAGTCTAGTATGTTCTAAAAAAGGCATACTCCAGTATAAACTAGAGTAATGTGCGAGTATACATAAATGAATAAAGAGCTCTAATTAGTCGAAAATACAGGAAATGTCCATACTTTTAAATTAATCTATTGCATTTCATGAGTAGCATACTAGCGATGAGCTACAAAGAAACAATTTAATGCAGCGACCATCATAATCTATACAGTAAAAAAAATTTACAAATTAGCGATCAATTATTAATAGCGATCACAAACAATTCATTGGCTCTAATAATAGTAAATTGTTAATAATAATAATTCACACGCACACATACAAAGATTCTCATATTTACATCGAAATCAATAAAAATTAAAATCACATGATTATAAAAACAACGTCAATTCTATTTACACAGTTATTGGCTAACATTCAATTAAAGTACGATGAAAATGTTAAGTATATTATGCAACACTAAGTAATGTTACCAGTGCGTCGAGTGGTGAAACGGCGCCCTCTGCTACTGTTGATTAATGTCTATCAATTAACACGAGAGGGCGTGTTTCCGTTAAAATAAATGTCACGTAAATATACAAAAAATCGGATCGCCAAAAATAACACTTTACCCACGACAGTGAAAACAAGCACCATAGCGCGTCAGGGGTATGCAAATAAGTAGGGGTGCTGATATAAACGGCATTGTGGACGTGTGAGTTGGTCTCGGTCTGCGTCCTGACCAGGATGACGGCATAGTCCGGACCACGGCGCGGAGGGTCAATAGTTTATTTACTTCTTGTCTTAGTGCCGACGACGTTTATGCTGTCGCCGCGACTCCGTGACCTGTGCAGGTTGTGTAGACCGTCGCCTGTTAACAAGTTTACATTTGAAACATGATTAATTATTACTTAAAGTTTCTGTTTGTAGTTTCTATTATAAACTGATGAAAATACTTTAGAGTTTGTAGGTTTAATTGGTGAATACCGACCCTTGCTGCTGGCGCGGCGCAGCTCCGCTTCGCGAAAGGCGCGTGCACTACGCCCGCGTCGATCTTGCACCAATTTGTCGGGACGCACGAAGATACCATGTCGCGCTCGGCAAGTGAAGTACCGAGTGCCTCCCACGGAACCGTCATTCTTTCCTGGTTAAACGAAACATTTTTCTTTTGTTAATTGAAGAGAATTATCCTGGTCGGCTTGGGTAACGTACGAATGGTAAAAACACAGAATGAATTGTTAATCATCATGGTCCTTTTTATTTGATTTGCTTACCGTATTTCTTGTTCTTAGGTAAGCGACCAAATTTCCTGGCCAAAATTTAAGTTCTTTAAATCAATGGAACTACTGCTATATTTTATGGCTGTAGTAATTACATCACTTTGTCGAAAGAAGAAAATATATCCTTTTTCTTCACAGTTCCTACATAATACATTATATTATGTCTCCAAACGGTACACAGGATTTTAATTAGAAATCGTAATTTAATTTTAATATGAAAAGGCAATCGTAAATATACGTACGTTTTCTAGTAAATCTAGGTACTCAATAATAAAAATCCTAATTGATGTTTGTGTACCTGATTTGCTACTTTGAAATGAAACTTCAACAATAAAAGCTTATTTCAAATGATAAATAAAGTAAAAAACACGTTTTGTGTGTTTTATTTACGTGATTACAATTTTCACGTGACTTACCGATAGGTGCATCCAGTTCAACCCCTACCCACAGTCCGTGAGCGAAGTGCGTGGGTCCGACGTACGCCACTACGCCCGTACCCGAACTGAGGCGAAGCTGCACGCTCTCCCCCAGTGATAGCCACTCGGGCACAGTGAACGACTTGCCACTATCCGAAGTCTCCTCTACGAACACACATTTTTTTTTGTTAGAAGCATTATCGATAAATAGTATTTTTTTATACCTAACCTAAGACGTTCACCTGACGTTACGTGACGACGTCAGCATGATATAAAGTACAACATATTCTGTTCTTTGTTGTGAGACATAGACCTTAGCAAGTCATCCCAGAAATTCAATTAGCTACAACCCGTTTTAACCGGAATACAATGATGTTTGCACAGTCGGACAACAGGAACAGAACTTACAGACAGTATTTGACAACAGGGCTCTACCACCGATGGTAGCCCCGACCTGTGCGGCCTTTTCGATATTTCTAGTACTATAGTTAAACGAAGCTAACAAATGAAATAATTTGTAAGTATGAAAGAGTACTACAGTACAGTATTAGTACGTACCGTCGCCGATACGCTCGGTGGAGGAGGCAGGAGTGTCGCTGAATGCGCGTAAGCTTGTGAGAGTCGGCTCCGCTACGGAGCGGGGCCTCGCGGCGGGGAACGAAGCACGAGACGCCGCCCGAGCTGATGCCCCCGCGCGACGCCGCACCACCTACCGACATATCATGAGCCTCTAATGAACTAGTCGCTCTCTTAGTAGTAAACAGTAAGCTCAACTGACACCAGACACAAGGTGACACTATTGGATATGTTTACTCAACAGTATAATGCAATTGTCGTCTTGAGATAGATAATATTTCGATTTTTCTATTTTAGTCTACGTAAATCTTTTTTATAATAAAAACAAAACATTAATTTTTCAAAAAATATAATCGAGACAATTAATATGAACACATCTTTGTTTTGTAAATTTTTATCACAATTATAGTTTTGTAACACGTCTTGACTTTTATGAATAAGGAAAACTGACCTTTCCGGCAGGGAGGTGTGTAGCGACGGGCGCATCCTGTCCTGTGGAATCGCTGTCACCGACTGACGAAGCCTCGCCACTCCCTTCGCGGCTCGATGGTTCTGAGCTCGTTGACTCTACTTCTGCTTCCGCCTCTGCTTCGCCTGTTTCATTATCATTATAATCATTCGTAGGTCTTATGGGAAACGCTTTTAGTAGTTGACGGTGGAGGAAATTTTTCTACTTAACAATTTCAATGTTAAGGTTACAACGACATTTTTTAATTTCACTACTAAAGCTTGCGTACTCAATTAAATTTCGTTAGGCAGCGACTAATTTGCTTAACTTATAGAGTTCGGTTAATAGTAGGCTTTCCACATTCGGCTGACTAGCTACTACCCTTATATTGCAATCCTTCCGTCCTAGCAGCAGCGTCGGCTGTCAATTTATTAGAGAATTTATCTTAACTATAACTTTATTTTTGAACAAAAAATTGGAGCTAATTTTCTTACCAAACGAAATTTCATGCGCAACCTCGCCGTTGACTTGAGTATTTTCGATAGCCTTGCTAATCGGGCTGGTCGATATTGAATGTGTTTCCACCGGTATAGCGCCCAGAGGGTCCACTAACTGTCCATCTTGCGTCTCCTTAACAGCACTCTCACAATCTCTTAAGAAAGGATTAATTCTATTCCTGGAGCCCGGCGTCAACACCGGCGTTGCAGCTGGGGATTTAGCTTTCTCGAACGAGGAATCATTAAGTTCATTCTTTGATTCAACTATATCGTTCTTCAATTCAGTGATGTCGTGTCGCAGTTCAGTGATTTCGTTCTTGAGACCAAGCACCGTGGATTTTGTTCGTGTGAACTGCGTGTAGTCCATAGTCTTATCGAAGTCCGGTGTGTCGTCTACCGACATACTGCGAATAGATAGTGTGTCGTCGTTGGTGAGGTTAGTCGATGATACCGCTTGAGATCCTGTGAAATTAAAAAAAAAACGTTATTAACACATTTTAGTTTTATTCTTTGACTTTATTTCAATAAGAAAAGAGGGTGGCCACTTCTGAAATTCCCTTTTTTTTCCTTTATTACCTGGACCGGTCCAACACTTGTTTGTATAAAATAAAAAAAGTCTAGCATTGACAATAGAATATAGAATACGTTTTTGCACTAAGCATAATTAATATTATGTGATATATACACCTAGATAAAAGGACAATACGTGGACTTATTGGGAGAGAATTCACGATTAATATAAAACTTTTTAATACTCTGTTATCAAGAGAGGTGAAATGAGACTTCAAAAGTAGCTCCTTAAATATCAGAATCTCTTCTGTATTTCTTAATTATATGGCTTTACGTAAATTTTTATTTCATATAATTACAAAATTATTCCTCTTAAGTTTCTCACATAACTAATTTTACGAGCAATAATTTATAAGTGTAGATGGGTCCAAAATATCCCATACGTTTACTGTTTAACGTAAGTAAGTTTTAATAACAATATGTTCTCGTTACCATAGCCGCTGGATGATATAGAAGGTGAGTTTTTGTTTGGTGGCCGTTCGCACGCCAGCTCGTGCAGCGAATCAAGTGTTTTGGATGTAGGCAGGAAACCACGCGACGCGCCGCGGCCACGTGTACGCTGATTTAAATAAATAAAAAAATACTCAGAAATAACCTTTTAAGTACTGATTATATTTTATTAAAATGATAATCGATTAAAGAGGTCTCGATTCAACAATACATTAAACCGAATGATGGTGATTCGATATTTATAATAGATACAAACTTTACGCGTTCGTACAAATGTTTTCAATGCCTAATATAGTCATGAACGCCTAGAGATATACGTCTCCTCTTGTCATTTCTATAATAATTTATCTGATGGCCTACAAGAACAAAAACCTACTACAGTCACAAAATAGTTAAAAAATCCCAGCATTTAGACAATCAGAGAAAAAACAACAGGGAAAAATCTATCTCCGTTTTAGAAGCGACTGAGAAGTGAATAAATCAAAGAAAAGGCTCGCACATCGATACGAAAAATTAATAACTAAAATAATAGCTCAGAGTAATGTTATAAAAACAAGAGAGAAGAAACAAATAGAGATTTTTTTTGGAGATATCTATAAATTGAAAACTTCTTATTGAATATAAATATAAAGACATACGTGAGAGCGAGGCGTTGACAATTCGTCGGTAGGAGCTGATTCCGGTTCCGAATGGGAGTCGTCGTCGTTCCTCCTACCAGGTTCCTCGTGCAACGTCGTCATACGCAGACTCAATTTCCCACTCGCTGGAGACGCTGTAATAAGAGACGACTTTTAAGAATACTAGCAAACAACTATATGAATTTAATCGTCTAAACTATATATAGAAAAATGCACTAGTACACTAGTAATTACAAATACATACATACAGACTATCAAAAGTTACGCAGAGGTGTAAAAAAGTGACAAAAATATAAACAAATTTTGTTTACAATTTTTTTGAAGTAAATTATTAACCAAAAATTTAAATGTCTTTATAAAACATATATATTTATTTTGGAAATGTTTTACCTCTGGTACAGGACTGATGTCTTATATTTGTTGTATTTTAATATAAAATAGAAAAAATGTATTAAGTATTGAATATTTAAACCTACCAGTACATAATTTTTTGTATACCAAAAGTGTAAACATGGTGCTTTTCAGCCACGTGAACTCATAGAATGCGGTGCTCAGATGATTTTGAATATGAAATTTTGATTTGTAATGTAGACATTACCGTAGTAATTATTTTGTAAAGTAAATAATTTTGATATATGATCGCCAATTCATGCCACAGCCGAAGTTCGAACGTTGTAACAAATAGAATAAATTATGTTATATAGTGAAAATCTTTATACTTCTAGTGATAAAAAATATATAAATAAAGTAAGAGTTTAATTTAATTTTATTCTCGATCCAACTTCGGCTCAATCAAAAAAGAGGTAATAATATCATGCCAATATCGCACCAAAAAAAATAACTCCTAATGAGACGTAGCAAATAAAAAATTAAAGAATACTGCAAATAGAAAATAAAAACAGTTTCTATGATTCGAAAATATGTTTAAATCACATTGTACGTGTAATAAATTGCATAAATATGAGACCATAAAAAATACAATGAAATTCATATTAAATGCATAATGAACACAAACTCATGTAGTATGAGACGATGTAATCAAACAGAACTGTCGAAATAAGCCATTCTAGCGATAACTACGACTTAAATGTCTAGACGTACACTTATTCGGCGTCTGCAGTCGCAGTGAGTTCAGGTTCAAATTCAAGTTTAGGAACGTTGGTCGCGCTGCAAGAGAAACGTTGATCACCTCATCATTATTAGTTCGCTATAAAATCACAACAATCACCTATTCATTTTGCTTTACAATTGTACAAGTATATACAAAAAAAAAATTATCAATAAGTTTAAACAAAACCTATGTATAAACTTGACAATAGTAGTACACTTGTACGTCGTTTCCAACAAATGTATTTTAATATATATTTAACTAAATTAATATCACTTATACATAATATCAGTATATATTCATCTTTAAATTACAATAAATTTCTAAATGCTACTTTTAAATATTGTATACAATTTTTTAATATACTTATTTACATTTTTCTATGGTTCTGTTTACACATTTCTATAACATGCGAACATTATTTTACATTACGTAACTAATAAGATTTGTTATTGTTCAATATGGATTATACGATTCGCTACGTTTACATGCATTTCGTTCTACCCACACACAGTCACCTAACTCCCATACAATCGTTATATCGCTACTGTTACCGTCTACTTTTTCAGACACTGCTCTTCAAGTTGTTTTCGTCATATTATGATTCATCAGCTAAAACATATTACAATACGTTTATTATATACAGTATTTTTTATTCTTTCTCTATTCTATCGCATTACAAGCTAAGTTATTGGTTATTCTCTAAAGCACTTTTCGAAGTCCACAGCGAATAGTATAACGAAGAGGGAAGGGAGAAGGAAGTAATCACAGATCATGCTCGGTCCATGCAAATGAAACAAACACGCAAACAATAACAGTGTATAAACACAACAACATAAGCTTGCTCGACGCCGGCAGCTTGCTGATTAGATATACGTTCTAATAGCCTCAGCGTTCAATTCTAATTTCGTTTCAAGTGTAAACAATCACCGACTAACTCGTGTGTTAACTATTACAAAAAAATTTAGAATAGCCAATAGAGCGTTATCAATTTCAATAAAACAGCCAATTCATAACCGACAGAACATACGACATACTTCCGTTAATTTTATCACAACACAACTATAACTCCTTATTCACGTTGCAATTAAACATTCGTCTAATAATTTTGCCATACATTTGCCATTCCGAGTCAATACGATTTATTTTTCTTTTTACCTGATAGGAACGAGCCTGAAGGTAGCGAGGGTTGAGATACAGAAAAAAAAATACAACGTTAGTCAAGCCAGGTCATTTGGGAAGTTTAACATTTTGTCACCGCGAAATGTCTATTTGGACAAAAAAACAATACATTAAATAAAAAAATATTTACAATTGCCAAAAGAGTGTTTTCTATCCAAACAGCAATTTCACTGTATAACGCCAATTAATTTTAGAATAATAAATTTTTATTGTTCGCATTTATATTAAAATAGGAAATAAGAGATAAATGAGAACAGAAGAGGTTACGGGAGTAGAAGAGCCATAGCAATGCCACAAAGCCAATGGGGGAGAAAGATGTAAATCATAGAGTGAAGTTATGATGTGAAATGTGTAAGGTTCATTATGTGATAGAATATTGTATGAGAAGTCCTAACTTAACCTTGGCATTTATTTTTTAATGTCGTTTATGCGATGTGCTCCATGTCTGAACTACATAACTAAGTTTAAATAATTTCGTGCAATTTTTGTTGTTTGATAAAATCGCTATTCATGTTATTTCTACTGTGTGCGTCTAAATAATTACTATGTAGATACAATATTACAATTGTTGACAGATATTTAACAATTTTCTTTACGTTCTCTTACTCTACAAAATGCCTGAGTGCGTTCATCGACCTTTGACAATGTTACAAAAGGCATAACACAAAATAAATTTAAACTGCTCAATAAGGTCGTTGCTTGTGTTGGGAGGCAGTACCCATTTAAAGTGTAATTACTGTAAAAAAATACAATTAAAGGTCTTACTTTATTAAAATACACAATTTCCACTTTAGCATCATAAAAACCTTAAAATATTTAATTAAAACCATATTAACTAACATCTCCAGTTTCATCTGTCTAATCTAAAATTGCTAGTGTCAACTGAAACTAATTTGTGTTAAAAATTGTATTTTAAACTACTAAAGCCTGAACATCTACGAAATATTTGTTAGAAATTTGAAAGAATGATGAAAGATGACTGACTATATTACGATAAAGTAAGACCATTTACATAACATATATAAATTATTGTATATTACATTTAATAAGTATAAACAATTTGAGTGTACAATTAAGACTATAGACATATTAATGAATAGGCTTAGTTTTAGAGTAACGTATCGATACTCACCAAGACCGAATGGTTTGGGCGGCGTGCACGGGTCGGTGTCGCAGTGCGCGGGCGCAGCATACGAGTGCCTGTGAGCGCGGCGAGGCGCCTCCTCCGCAAGGTCCGCCACGCTCCCAGACCTCCCACCTCCCAGCCCGGTCAGCGACTCGAACGATGAATCCAAACGCATGATCTGTCAACGAATTAGCTGTACTAGTGCCGCTCCCAACCCTTTACAAATGATGTGCGAAAAATATGAAATTAATTGTCCCTTCTCAAATTTATATGTGGTACTAAACCAGAGAAACCTTAAAGTATTTTATCAAGAATTTATTTTAAATGTACTATTTAAACTGCTATCAAGTAACAAAAATTGTAACAGTTAAAGTTGTGCTCGAAAGATTTGTGAAACCTTTCAACCATAGGCAGTTATAAAAAATGTGCCATAAACCACCACTTCACGAAAACTATATTGTTCTGGTAATTATAATCGTATGTAAAAAAATTAAGTACTCTATTAGAAAATTCAACAATTATGAATGACTGAATGATAATAATATGTCATATTACATTTACTAAATACTAAACATAACTTTACCAACTGAATATGATGGTATTGTATAACTACACTATTTATATATATACAACGGCAAAGCACATCATGATTCTCATGTCATCTTGAATCTAAGCTACGCATGATAAACTATGACATTCGTTTGAAATGGTAACTAACACTGACGAATCACTAAATGATAATTATTACGGCCATTTGATTACATACAATTTTTGTATAATATCTACGAATTTTTACTCGTACAACATTCATTCATGCATCTGTTTACTACAAGACAAAACAATATTGCGCTAGCAGTCATAGTAACATTTGTAAGGGTAGATATCAAGTTGCCACTCAGACGAACATACGCCTTATGGTATATGGGCCGTGTAGCACGAGCAGAGTAGAACAGTGGCTCTCTCTCGCAATCCGTGGATATCGCAGATTCCTAAGGGATAAAGGTCTGCGATTCCACCAACGATAACATTTAACGAGAGTTTGAGACAGACAGGTAACCGGGCGTAGAACACATGACAAAACTTTATTTTACATGACATAAGAAAAGTGAAGGGTTGACTCCACATGGAGTCGCAACAGAGCATCGAAACGATAACGCCTCTAGGTAAATACGCTTGTTAAAAAATAATTAACTTTAAATCTTCCCACATGAAGGATGTCGTTCCAAATATGTACTTAGTGAGGCGTCTTCAAGATGAACAATTTCCATCACTCGTGTATAGCGATATCTTAAAGTCAGTTGCAACACAATATAAAATAAGTAGAAGAAATTACAGGAAACAAAACCATCTTTTTATTGTACTGGGGAAATATTTGTTATTGTATCGTGTATATAGAAAAATAAATCTGTTTAGCGAGAAATTACCACCCCCATATTGTAATTTTCCCGCCAAATCACCTTTTGCTGTGAACATATAAAAACCGGAGTATTGTGGACGAGCACGCTTCATAATCCACGGATTTTACCTAACACTGAGTAGATTGATTGTGGTTAAGTTTTAGTAAATTGTAGATAAAATTAAAACTCCTTAATTTTCCTACAGAAGACTATGTTTA
>DWLS01005394.1:0-12750 GCA_018246255.1 Pachliopta kotzebuea | reverse complement strand
GCGTGTCAAAAGCCAACATTCACCAAAAAAAGGTGATGCTCTCCGTTTGGTGGGATGTCAAAGGAATCGTTTTTTTTTAGCTTTTGTCGGACAATACAATGATTAATTCAGAAGTCTATTGTCATCAACTGGACAAATTGAATGATTCACTTAAAGAGAAGAGGCCCGAATTAATCAACAGGAAGGGTGTAGTGTTCCACCAGGGTAATGCGAGATCTCACACAAGTTTGGTCACTCGCCAAAGACTTTTACAGCTTGAATGGGACGTACTGAAACATCCACCATATTCTCCAGATCTGGCGCCTTCCGACTACTATTTGTTCCGGTCCCTGCAAAATTTTTTGGATAGCAAAACCTTTACCTCAAAAGAAAGATGTCAAAAACCACCTGAACCAGTTTTTTGCCAGCAAGAAACAAAACTTTTATGAGAGGGGAATTATGTTACTGCCAGAAAGATAGCAAAAGGTGTTGGACCAGAATGGCCAATATATAATTTAATAAAATATTTATTCATTATACGAAAACTGTCATGTTCCCCAAAAAAAACGAAATGACTTTCCGAACACCCCAATATTATACTGCCACTGTATTTTAAAGTTATATATCTATTATATATTGAAATTATATTGAAGAAGTTTTTTACTTTATTTTTTCACATTATGAAAAACTTTTACTAAAATAAATCTTTTACTCACTTCTATGTTTGCACATTTTTGTTCTAGGTGGTTTTAATGGAGGCAATTCATCTACTTCTGGTCTAGCTTTTCTACCTCTTTCTATTAATTGTTTAAAGAATTTATCACAACGATTTTCTAGTTTACTTGTTTGCATAACACCTGCACCTCCTTCTACAGGTTTATAGTAGAGTTCAGCAGGAGAACTTCTGAACCACATGTTTGGAGTCTGTAATAGAAAATTTTATTAATAATAATATACTTATAGGCTAGAAAAAACCTTTAAAGCAAAAATATTTTTTATCTCAAAACTACAAGAGTACTTAGGGTGTAAGGGTTCTCACACAACAACACATGGGACTCAAGCCAGCCTGACACATTTGTGGTCCGCCCTGTTAATCAACAAATGAGGCTCTGGTTTCCTGCCAACCTATCTTGGTCCAATGGGGTAGGATATGGCCCAATTCTTTCCATTATTTGAGCAGGCCTGTGTCCAGCAGTGGATGTCTATTGTTTAATAATGAAACTACAAGAGTTAACAAGTATTTCCTGTATAGATGTAAAATTAAATAACGTTTATACAAAATAAGCATATATAAATATTAATAAAAACTAAATTTTATCAGCCAAACAAAATATAAATTTAATAAAAACCTCATCTTCATCAGAATTATGTTCTTTAGACCATTGCTCCATTTTTTTTATGAAGTCTCCAGATGTCTCACAATAGTTTTTCCTGCAATAAAAAAATTACATGGCTAGGTGGGATATTGTTTGATATAATAATTTACTAACCCTGTGCCTATTTTTACCAACTAGACCTTAACAGTTATTTAACTCTCTTAATGTACGGGACACTAAAACTTATACTTTAATTTATATTACTTTTCAGTCTTAACAGCATACTAATTAAGAAATCCTTAGTTAAAAGACATAGTGCAGATGAAGAAGCACTCATCGGTTGTGTAATAAATATAATGATTTTTTTGATATTTTAATTAATATAAAAGACAAAACCAAAATTTTTTGTATAATTACCAAATATCACAGCAGGGACTCACAGGTCCATTCAAAGGGTCCCTAAATCAAAGAAACACTTGTTGGTGAAAGTAAGAGTTTCAAAAGAATGTGCCATAAACTGGTTTAAGGAACATGTAAATTTTAAAGGCTGTTGGTGAAAATTGGCATTAAAAATAATAATAAATTTTATGTAATATTATAAAAGCATGTTTAGTTGTATTACCTATAATCCTCTAAAATTTTTTCCCGATCTGTTAAAGGTTTTTTTGGGCCAGATTCTCGATATGAATGTGGAGATGATTGTTGACTGCGGCTATGAGAACGAGATTCTCTGCTTGAAGAACGGTCACTATATCTATTCATTGATGTTTGCCTCCTATTATCTCGAGAATCAACACTTCGACTATGACTTCTGTGATCTCTATGATATGATGAGCTACGTGCTTTTTGGTTCTCATACCGTCTATCATGTTCTCTATATTCTTTACACCGTTCTCTTTCTCTGTAATACTCACGATTACTATTCCTTGATGGACTTCTACTACTTCTCCTATGTTGTGATCTGAATTCCCAATATTTTGCTTCTCTAAATTCCCTTTCTTTCTGCTCCCTTTCAAAACTCTTACCTCTGTCATATCTTCTCTTATATCCATGAGCTTGATCTTTATCATAACTTGAACTACTAGAGTCTCTATGCCTGGACCTAGTTGATGAATCTTTATAATGAGTACTGAGAGATCGCTCATCTCTTTCATTAAAGGGTCCGACTTCACTTGATGAAGAAGTTCTTTTTATGTCATTGTGATTTTCAGATTTACTGTTTATAGGTCTGTTATTTTTTTGTGACTGGTTATATCCCTGTTGCCGATAATAATTTTGGCGTAACATAGGAGCAGCAAAACACGGAGATACTTTAGTGGATGGTAAGGAATAAGGAACAGGTGGCGGTGGAACATTTAGCGGTGGTAACGATGGCACAGGCAAATAAGATGGTACAACAGTTCGCGGCGACATGGGTGGCCCAAAAGGTGGGGGATGATGAAACACGGTTGGGGGTGGAACTGCTGGTACAACTGAAGCAATTGCTGGAGGTGGTACACAGAGTGGAGGAGGAGGAACATTGTAGTTTACTGGTGGTATAGACATTTTAAAAATGTCTTCTTAATGAGATTCCGTAACATTAATTTTAGCTTTGTTTTGTTTGTTCAATAGAGTTTATAGTGTTTTTCAAAGTTAATAACACAAGCTTGTCGTCCAGTTTAATCTGTGCCGCAAACAGAATATTGACACTGGCGTATCAAATAAATATTGACAAAATAAAATAATGTTGTTAGCGCCAAAAACAAAAAACTTCAAAAAATATTTTTTATCTGGTCTACTTAAAAAATAAGTCGTATTCCCACAACAAAAAATTCTATGTAATTCTAGATATAGAAGTCATTCTATTTTTATTTTTTAAGTTTATTTAGTTTCTTTAACCGATCGGCAGGTTACCTTAAGAAAAGTGAAAACAAAAGAGAACATTAAAGTTTTTTAAGTTTTACTTCAAACTATTTCACGCCATTTATACTCTAAAGCTATACAACAAATTTATTTAGTTAACCTGTTGACGTGTTTGTCAACATACAGTGTTGAAAATCCAATTGTTTTCAATTAAATACAGGTTTATACAACAAACATTTTAATTTATTCTAAATTAATATAACAAATTATGACAAATATTGACAATTTTAGCACTACCAAGGCATTCATTATTTTTATACAACACTCCAAATTGTCCTTCTGTGAGGGCTCTTAAGCTGTCACCTAAAATAATAGTTAACCCTTCTGCATTTTTTGCAACTCTACATGGTACTAAAGGTTTGGTATGCTGGAATCTAAAATAACAATGGAGGATTTTGTTATACTTTAACTCTTCTGGTTCACTGTTTATCCAATGTGGTTTAGTAGTAAAACATAAATCATTCCACAAAGCTGGGTGCTTAGTGCCAGCAACCTGTAAACAATTAATAAGTTAAAAAAATTATTACTTTGAAGATAGTTAAGAATGTTAAATGGATAATTTACCACATAAATATTGTTGCTAACTAAATTCTTTTTGAAAATAAAATATGAATGTTTATGATTGGGTAGACGGCATTTTTGACCAACAGTCCATTTGTGTATTCCCCCATGTTCTCCCACTGACTTTCCAGTATCAATATCAATAAATAAACCATTTTTTGTTTGGATAAACTAAAATCAAAATTGAAAGTTAAAATCAAAGTCATCATGAAATGTTTTGCAAAGATGTACATAAATAATAATACAAACATCAGAAATAAAATATTGAAATTTTCTTTTTCCTATGAAACATATTCCAGTACTATCTCTTTTGTTGGCAACTCGTAGCAAACCTTCATTTCTAGCAATATCTCTCACTGTGGGTTTAAGTAAATTTGCCAAAGGAAACATACATTTCCTCAGAGAAAACTGTTTTACTTGGGACAAAAAAAAGGTTTGGTCTTTGTGTTTATCTGCAGGTTGTAAAAGTTTTGCTCCTAAAAGCATTGAATAAAGGTTAATTAATAATACTGAAAAATAATATACAGAACAATCTTATAGTTTCAAATGTTATTATAACAATTTGTACAATACAATACCTTCATTTTCTTTATAATTTTCTAAATAAGGTCCAAATGAAGTATTTGCATAATGCCCCGTAGCTATAGCATCAATTGCTAAGCTTTTCCTGCAATGTTCAAAAAAACTATCAAATTTAATATATCGGTTGCATAAGATATCAGGATTAGGGGTTAATCCAATCTCATATTCCTTTAGCAATACTGTGAACACCTCATTCCAGTATTCCTTAATAAAGTATACTTTATGCAAAGGAATATCCAGCTTACGGCAGACAAATGAAGCATCTTCATAATCTTTCTCATCTGAACAAAACCCTGCTTCATAATTATTGTCCCAGTTTCTCATGAATACACCTACAACATCGTATCCTGTAAAAAAAGAAACTTAAAGCGTTACTAAAGTTAATAAATGTTATTCTTTTGTATTAAATAATTATTTTCATAAAAATCATCATTTATATTGATATAAAGAAATAACCTGATTTTTTTAAAAGATGTGCCGCAACTGCACTATCAACTCCTCCGGATATACCGATAGCAACTTTTTTGAACATTTTAAAGTTTTATTCTCATAAGATTTTTTGTCCAAAACATATTTCAATCTTTGTATTATAAAACATTCTCCTTTCAGATCATTGACAAGGAAAGAACAGATAAACATTCTGTGGTCTGTACTACGAGTTCATATTTTTTAACAATAATAATGTTATCTTTATCGCAGTAACTAGTTTGCCAGTGTTAAATTTAGAGTAAGGATATTAAAATTTAATAATCTTTATGAAAACTTTTAGTATTTATTTTAATAAGCTTAATAATTTTAAAGTTTATTGATGCATAAAATGAAATATTAATGAGAAAAGTATTATTTTTATTATAAAATAACTTAAGGATACAATGAAAATAGGCGGCATAGTTGTGTTGTTCTCTTTTTATTATAGCAACCCTATTAACTAAATGATTTGACAAGTTTTCTTAATCCAGGTTGTTTCGGTTATATTGTTATATCTTGCGGTGTTTTATTATTTCTAGTTCAAATAGTTTATAAACATGTCTAATATCAATTTACAATGTCTCTTGGGTATTCAGTGTAATGATTTTGTTATGATAGCTGCTGATCAAACTAACAGCCATAGTATTATGGTCATGAAAGACGGTGAGCAAGCGAATTTGGTTTTAGTTATGGTTAATTTTAATGGTATATTTTAATAATTGTGTTTTGTTGGATAGATGAAGAGAAGATATACAGAGTTTCGGATAAGCTTGTGATGGGAGTCGTAGGTGACTCTGGTGATACAACACAATTTGCTGAGTATATTGCAAAGAACATTCAACTTTATAAAATGCGCAATGGCTACGAACTTGGACCTACAGCTGCAGCAAATTTTACTCGGCGAAATTTAGCAGAATATCTTAGAAGCAGCGTAAGTTTAAGTGTTATCATTAAATTCCTATCAGATGTTTTCTGTAGTGGGCCTCATTTTTAATTTATAATCAATAATGGTTTTGCAGACACCATACTTCGTCAATATTCTAATGGGCGGATATGACAAAGAAAATGGTCCTGAATTATACTTTATGGATTATTTGGCATCTAGCGTAAAAGTTCCCTTTGCAGCACATGGTTTTGGTGGTTACTTAAGTTTGAGTATTATGGATCGTTACCATAAAAAAGGTAATGTAACTCTTTTAAAGCTTTTTTATATATTTGTCACTCATCTTTTTGTTATTGTCAAAATTAGAAAACTGCTTCAAAACATTATTGGTAACAAGAATGTATAGGAAAAATGGGGACTTACTACATACATATAACATACACAAGAAAGTTTATAAAAAAATTTAAAACTTGTAACATTTATTTACTTTATACTATATATTGTAATTTTTGACTAATATTGCAAAAATACTTTCAGATGTCATTTTGGTGCTAAATAGTTCGATTGAATGCTTTTTAATAAAACCTGATTTTCAAATTTAAGCTTTGGTTTGATGGTTTATAAGTTTTGTTATTTTGTTTCCACAGATTTAACTGAGGAACAGGCCTATGAAATCTTGAAGAAATGTGTCAAAGAAGTCCACAAGCGTTTATTTGTCAGCCTACCTAATTTCCAGGTGACTGTTGTGAATAGAGATGGGATCAAAGTGTTGCCTGTCATTGATTCATCTTTACTAAAGTGATTTTTGCACATTTAAGATTAAATGTAGTAATTTTGTCTCTTTAGTTTTTTTTACATTTTAATAATTCTACAAAATTAATTTTATATAGGACATATTTCTGACTTGTCTCACATGATGAACATGTATAAATATAACTTTTAGTTTAGTATTATAGTGCACTTAAGAAGTTACATATTTAAATATATTCACTGACCATATTTATATTTATCATTAATAATCATGTTTGCTATTCACATTATTTAATGTGTGGGTATTATGTGAAGATAACCATGGCCCTAACTTTGGTATCATTAACGTTTTTGGAATCAGAAGGAAAGGGTTATGGTAAACTAGCTACAATCTTCTAACAGTAACATTAGTGCTTATTAAAAAAAAAAATGTTCACTGGAGCTGATTTTATGTACATTACATTACCCATCAAAGTTTCTAGGTTGAGGATGGTTTTGGAAGAGATTACAATAATCAAAAATATTCTATTGTTCATAACCATTATAGATATAGAGAAATAGTATACACTTACCACAGTTACATATGTGAAACCAATGTCAGCAGTTCATGGATTAAATCATATAGGGTTATACAATTAAATTATAAATGCAACTTTTTTCATTGATTCATATATGATTGACACATTTCTCACTAGCTTTTAATTCTCTACATAACAGGATGTTTTTTAAAAATTAACATTGTCTCACAAATAGAAATAATTTAATAGCTCAGTAATAAATCACCTTGATGTTGAGAAAATTCGCATAAATCACTCTTCATTTAAGAGTTCAGTTACAAAGAATAACTTTTGCGCCATAGGAGCTTCCCCCTCCTTTCCAAAAAACCAATGTTTTTAACTTCAATTTTGGCTTAATAGAAGCAAAACTAAGTAGTTGGTTAATGTTTTATAACATTAAATTTTGATTTTGCTCTTATTTTTTATAAATCTAGATCTGCAATCATGTTATTTTTATGCAATCAAGGAAACTGCAAATGCTATAAGGATAATCATTACTTATATTTACAGAGACTAAATAGATGTTCAATTTCACACCTCATTATAAAACGCAAAATAGTAGTATTTCAAAAGGTCACCTACCAATTATTATAATAAATAAAACCACTAATCATGAACAGTGTTATATTTAAAAATGTGTACTATATTATGAGATGTGAGACTATTATCCTCCAGTTTTACTCCTTTCTGGGCTACAGGATGCAGGGTTGTCTTGATTTTCAGACTGGGAATTATTGGCATTATCGTTGTCACCGGCATTTTCGCCTTCATTGTCAGATTGATCTGTAATTGAATAAATAGATAATTTACATACAATAATTTGAGAATCTTTTAAAATTATCCATTACATTACTTTATTACTAAGATAGTTATTGTGTTGCTTCAACAGTAACAAGTAGGTTCTTGGTTTAACTCCAAAACTAAGTCGTATAGTTTGGTTGGAGTAAGGATGTTTGAACCTGTCTAGTTATCTACTATCAATATATATTACATTGGTCACCTTAACAGCTTTTTTGTGTTCTAGCAGTCAAAAATTCAAAGCCTAGAATATTCTAAGTGAAAATGAATGAAAAATTAAAAAATTAAGTCTTTATTTGTCACAAAAATATTAGAAACATGTTTTGTTATTAATATGTAAAATAATTTTTCTGTGGTGACACACTTACCTTTTTTATCTGCAGGCATATCTTCAGTTCGATTAGCTACTTGAAAATGATATTCCAATTCATCAAAATCAAATACCTGGTCAGTTGGTAACAAACATGGTAAATATGCTGGAAATGTAGGTTTACAGGCAATAACTGAAACAAAAATTAAAGGATTTTATTTAAATGAAAATTTTGAAAGACTTGTTTTACAACATCACTTTTGCTTTTAGGAAAAATAGGTTAAGGTTTGTTTCAACAAGTGGACTGGGACTGTGGACAAACAAGCTGTGTATAACGAGGTATCACAAGTGTAGTTTAACTTACGTGGATAAACCTGGTTGTCCTCTGTATTAAACAAGTTGTGGGTCTCGCTTGTTTTTGCTAAAAATTTTGTTAATGCTCTTTCTATATCTCTCTTTTGTGTAGCAGCTTTTTCTCGTATTGCCTCATATTCTGTCACAGGCTGCTTATGTGTCTTTAAAGTTAATTATATTGGTTATAATATAATAAATAAATTCATAACATTCAATTCTTTAAAGACAATATACACATAAATCATTTTGTTAAAATATTAAATTAAGAATATTACAGATAAAACTTTTTATTTGGAGCAGTGTGAGAGAAGCACCTATTACACACAAAAGTGAATCTTTGGAAGTTGAACTTCTGAATTAAAAGTCTGTTTAACATAATTTTTTTTAACAAAAGCGAAGTGCTTGTGATTACTTTGGAGTCTATTATAATAAGTCAATTTTTAAGATAACTATTTTAAATTTTTAAATACACACCTTTATGGGAAATTTCATGCAAATGAAAATTTTATGTTTTTTTTACATGTAATTTCCCATACAAAAACTAAAAAACTATTAACTGATGTTTTTAGAATGCTTGTCTCATCAATTACATATTAATGAATGAATAAAAGCTACATTTATAATTGCATATAATATTAATATATGATTAAGTCTATAATCTTCACTTACTTTGCTAGTTGAAGTTTCACCTTTATGACTATGGTAAGCATAGTTTTATATATACAGTAAAACAGCGCTATAACAAAAATACACACCTGACACTGTGCTATATCTTTTAATAAAACAGCAGAGATGCTGATAAACTTTAATTACATAGTCACTAATCAAGATTTGTTTGTACTAACATATAACTTACCACTATTGTATTTCTCTTCTATCCACTACAAGTATGATGTTCACAAAATAGTAAGTATTTCATTTGAAAGCAAGATCTCATAACATGTATAATTTCACAAACTACAGCACCTTTCAAATTAGAATATTATTGTTTGTAAACTACTAAGTGACCAGAAAAGCAGAAGTTAAGATGGTATTTGGCTATAAAAACATATTAAAAGTAAAATTTAGTTCTGTAGTATGTTGTTGGGATTTAAGATTGTATAAATATTTACTTATTTTTGCAATGTATAAAATTTGACTTACCGGAGTCCTTATGTAGGCATGTGGATCAGGGAGTAATGGCAAATGATATGGTATATGCGGTGCTGGTTTTGCCTTTGACCCTGCAGACAACATTGCTGGTGTTCTTGGAGCAGGAGCTTGTTGTGGTGGTTGTATTACATGTCTATTTGGACGTGCTGCATACTGCTCTATATTTTGTATGTTTATACCTACAAAGGATTTTTATATCACAAATAATTAATTTTAAATTGTATTTTTAATTATTATATAGAAAAGTACAGCACTCTTTGATTAAATCTAATGTTTTAATGTGATAAGTAAAGGTTTTTGTGGATCACTTTTAACCTTTTGGAGATATATTCATTTTAATAAACATAAAAATTCTACAATTTAATAAATACCCATATTAATGAAGGCCATAACTATATCTCCCAAGACTGGCTCAACTCTTCCAGATAATTCACAAAAACTCCTTGCTGAATTTCCAACTTCGGACAAAACTGTGGAAGAAAATAATTTATTGTACACATAATTCTATAGAGTATTAGTAATAAAGTAATACTTTTCATATTCTACATACTGAAATGATTATGATTTCAAATAATCTTTGCTATAAACAATTTACTATTATAAAAAATGACTTTAAGAATAATTGTTGCACATCTTTTGCTATGAACTACAATGAAAACAATGATTATAAAATTCATTAATTATCCATTTGTTAATAATCAACTAAAGTTTTAACGTGTAGTAAATCGCAAAACCCACAGCATTGTAACATTTCAGTCAATGTTTCCAAACTCATTTTGTCAGCTGCATCAAACCCAGTTTCTAGAAGTATTGTGGAAACTGCTATATTCAATATTCGTCTTCGAGCATCAGAAGTACTTTCTACTTTTTCGGTGTTTTCGGACATGCTTAATTTTTAAGAACAATTAATTAAATCTTCTGTCAAGGGAGTCTCAACACTACTATTTCTTAATTATTTACTGATACAGTTTCACGACTTTGTTCAAATGTTATTAGAGAAAAGACTGCCAAGACTTCTCCGTAAACATACGAAAAATAGTTGCCATTAAATATTCTTTTTTGTAATGGCAACGTTAAAGAATTTATGACAGTAGGTTCAAGAATAATATTTATTTCTCGAGAAAGCTATTCTTACTGCATAAATTTTAAATATTTTAGTTTTGTCAATATAAATATCTATAATTAAAAATCTTGAAGTTAAAGAAATTAAAATACAATGAACTGTACATTTTTGTAACGTTTCTGTTATTTAATACTATCTCCTATCTTTAATGAAATGACGTGTTGAAAATGATATTTTTGTTCTGTTCGGAAGTTTATTAAAAATTTGTCTTTGAGTTGCTCGTTGTCATTTCTGTACTTTTTCAAATTAAAATTTATTCTCTTTTTAAAACTAGTGTTATTATTAAAGTACTAGAAAAGTCAAGTGAATAACGTTAAGTGTAAACGAATACGTTCATTTAATTTATGATCGTACTGTACTAAAAAGAAGCATTAAAATATAACAACTTTCACTCACGAAAAAAACTGACCAGAACTACATTAAAATAAGAGTCTCCTTGTAATTATTTTAACAGAGAGTTTTAATATCATACACGCAAGAATTTATCAGCAATATGGTTAGAGTGTATGCACTTGGAGTTCTTTATAAAGGGGTTAATAGTGCCACTGTGTTGAAGGCAGCGTATGATTTGCAAAGTTTTAGTTTTTTTCAACGATCATCGGTACAGGAGTTCATGGTATTTGTTAGTAAAACCATAGTAGAGAGAACACAACTGGCAACAAGACAATCAGTTAAAGAGGGTGAGTACATGTTGCAAGTTTATGTACGAGCGGATAACCTTGCTGGAATCTTAATATCAGATCACGAGTATCCGAATAGAGTAGCTCACACTTTGATAACAAAAATTCTTGATGAATTTACTGCCAAGGTTCCAGCTAGTTCATGGGCCACGGGTAATGAAAGTACTATCGATTTTCCTGTGCTACCCCAGTATCTGGCCAAATACCAGAATCCAAGGGAAGCTGATGCATTGACTAAGATACAAAATGATCTTGATGAAACAAAAATCATACTACATGACACAATAAAGGCTGTGTTAGAAAGAGGAGAGAAATTAGATGATCTTGTTGCTAAATCTGATAGTTTAACAATGCACAGTAAGGCATTTTATAAGACTGCTCGTAAAACTAACAGTTGCTGCAATTTCTGAGGTATTTAACATTTATATCTCTAAATTTCTGTTGGTACTTTTTGTGGACATGTGAAACAGTGTAAAAAAGTTGTTCATCATTAAAAGAAGAATGTGTACGTATTACTGGGGCTAGTGTGTTTCAGTATGCAACAGTGCACTATATTAACATAATATGAGATTGATTCTTCTAGCGTGAGTAATAATTAAAAATTTAATGGTCAGTTTGATTGAATAAAAATAATTACCTAAAATATTAAAAAAATCTGCAATTGTAATCTTGTTATACAAATACTAATTCAAGGAACACCACAATTAAAGTACATAATGTTATTTTGGAATAATCAAGTATTAAAATAAAAATGATATTTTTTTGATTACAATTTTAATTTATCAAATCAATACTGCGATGAGGAGATCTGCAAAAAAAGTTTGACGACATCACAACAGATTGTTAGACTTGGGAGGGGCAAAACACATCGCTCAACGGAAGGAAAGACTGACTACCAACAGAGCAGTAAATTCCTGGAGCGATAGCTGCATACTAGTAGATATAGTGCTGAGAGGCTTTCCAGAATGTGACCAATGATTTTGTGAGGGTTGCCAGATACTGATAGATGTGGGCAGCGATAATTAGTGTGGAGATATTAGGGGAGGCCTGTGACCAGAAGTGGATATCTTTTGGCTTATGAAGATAATGACAACTTTTTATAGTGATGTGAAGAGGAAGAGGCAAACAGGTTTTATTTGTTTTCATAAAAAGAATAATCCTTAAAAGCCATCTGTATATTATAGGTAATATTATGGGTAAAAACAAAAGTAGTAATGGTGAAACCTTTATATAATATTATGTATAGTTTTTATATGTCCGTTTTCAAGAAAAGAGTGAATAGGCATTTGCTAGGTTAATGCGCCTTACCATCATCGACCACATCTTCACTTACCA
>DWLS01005393.1:0-12753 GCA_018246255.1 Pachliopta kotzebuea | reverse complement strand
AAATAATTATCTACTGAGGTTGATATTCATGAAAAGGTTTCATTGACAAATGACATACATTTTCTATTAAATATAATTGTATCAAAATTGGGTCATAACGTTTTTATTATGCAGTATACGTAATGCATGTTATAAGTAATAGAGAGGACATCTCTTTTATGGTCATTTGTTATGTTTGAACATTTGTACAGGAATATTGAAAACACATGTAAAGGTTTTCATTTCTTTTGGATTTTTTTGGTTAGAAAAGAAACGGTTGCTGTCTACAATATTTGGATTTTCTTCACAAGCTTCAATTAATGTTAAGTAAAATGGAGTCCCAACTGAAAAAAAACCATAGTAGACATATTTTTGAATTGGTTTGTTACTATAATTTATGGTATGGTTATGTAGTGCTTAACATAATAATATTTACGAAATATCCATTTCCACAAGGTCAGCGCTCGCACATCAGTTACAATCATCGCAGATAATATTCACGGGTAGTTGGACGTTTCGGGGCTTCCATTTGATTTCATCACATTTCCGTCAATGACGACTCGCATAAACATTATTTCCTGGACCGTAGAATAAAAAATTACCCTTTTTGTTCTGATTTATGAGGATTTAAACGCAAAAATGATTTATAGCACAGTTGTATTGTAAGCAATCCACAATAAGTATAAACTTATAATTCTTTCCTGAATATTTTTGGAGAAGGTAAGTCGAATAATAATTAAAAATTGTTAAATAAAAACTTTTTAATGTCATATTGTTTGTATAAGATTTAGGTTAGTTTGTAACCATAGCGAACCTAAGTTAGAAAGATTCTAATTCTTCATCTTGAGAGATAATTACTACCTCATGAAAAAGCATGTGTTTAAGTAACCATATGTATGTTACAGTTAAGTTTTACAAAATGAAGAAAAATACGATGGCTGTCTTCATGGTCCTCGCTTTAGTGCAAGTTGTGACTTGTTTCGATATTCAGCCGTCTTCCGAGGAACACACGGAAGTATGTTTTCTATAATTAATCGTTAGATTAATTTTAAACTTCAGGATTTTATAACTATTTAAAAGTTCATTAACATGTTGATGTTAGGATAGGTTTAAAGCTCATAATATATTGTATAATGATCCCGTCTAAGAATAAAGAGAAAATCAAGTTAAGAATAAATTTTGTTTGTATTGTTTCTACTAATTTCATGAAATGTCTTATAAAGCCGTTCTCATAATTTGTACGGACATTTTAATTAGTTTTAGTTATATACACAATACGGTGAATTATTTACTCAAAATAATCTTTCAACGTAGCAAGTTTTAAAAACTAATTTTAAGCGATGAGAAAAGTAATGAAATTCTTTATTATTTTTAGAATCTATCATCAGATAGTACCAGAGGAAGACGTGGCGTTATTGAAGAGGAAAAATTTTACAATATTCATTCAGAAATAAGGCACGATAATACAAATCAACATATACCCTGGCTGCCAAGTGCATTACACTCAGATGATGACACCTCGACTAAAATAACAATTGCTAACGACGTGAAAGAAATGGTATCCATGCATCAAACGACTGAAAAGGTGACAGACAAGCCAACGGGTCGAGGAGCGAGAGCTTCAAACGAAAACTGGATTAAATTACCATTTCCAAACCAAGATGATTCAAATAGCGACAATATTTTAACTCCTCCGCAACCTAGAGGCGATCTTATTAATTCACGTATGCCAAAAGTTAATTTCGTGACACAAAATAAAGCCTTAGAGGGCTCCGAATCTCGTAACGATAAAGAATCTATTCAAAGATCTACCAGGGTCGATAACATAAGAACTGAATTCGTGCGACCAAGTGATGACGATATGGCGAAACAAAAACCAGTTTATCCAAGACAAGCTGTTTACTACCCGGAGGATCCGAGACGTCAGTATTACGATGATCGATATTACATGGACGATCTATACAGGCGAGACCTGTACTATGATTTATACGATCGCAAAAGATATTACCCTGGTCCTAGAGTCGACAGATACGATGACCCTTACGATAATTACGTTCCTCGGAAGCCTAAGAGGATCATATATTACGCTCACCTACCGGAAGTAGTGCGCACACCGCCCAGTGTCGACCTCAGGTATCGGTATACAACTGATCCTTACAGGAGATTTGATGATGACTACTACGCGAGGTCCGGAAGGTATGATTACAGATTCCGTAACAGATATCCTTATGCGGCACTTATGAAGGACGACAGGAATTACAGAGACCTCGCTATAGCAGGGACGGCGACGAAAGATAAGAAAGTTAACGAGAAGGTAACCCCAACGCCGTTATTACCAAAGAAAGATGAGAAACGTAATAATATTGAAGACAAACGAGGTTCGAGTAGAAATAACGTAAATAGTCATCAGTATCATGACAGCGATAATTACAATGATCAAATGACTCACAAAGGTTTCATGGACGTCAAAAGGCCGGATGTTGGTTATTTTAGATTCGATGAGCCACTATTCCAAACTGTTGATGAACCTTTCCAAAGAAAATATTAAAATAATCTATAAGTCTTTTTTAAGTTTTCAAAATACTTCAACTTTTGAAAACTCTAAAAAAGATATACGCTAATAAGTAAATGGGTTTTATTGGTTTTATATTTATACGTGTATCGCGACTTTGATACTTGTTATCCGACAGTAATAAATGTAAGTAAACAAAGTGTCGTTTTAATTATTTCAAGGGTCGTTTTCTACGCGACAAATTGTACAAGTAATAAATCGCGCGTTTAAATTAAATAACGCGGGGGGTGAAGATGAATTTCATTAAGAATTAATTAATGTCATTCTTAAACCGTTTTGTTTTTCAGCGCGAATAAAAAACATCTGTCGGAGATGTTCAGGCGGCGACGGGTTTCCTTGAGGTAATTAAGCAATAAATTTTGAGGCCTCCCGTCCACGTCCCGAGGTGGGGGCCAATTACTGCTGCGCATTTAAGAAAATGAATGTTCAACACTTGAGTCCGCTGTGTTATTCTGTTATTGCAATCATAAACGTCAACGATCACAATACGATACAGAAAATACAGATATAACTAACGAAATCATATAAAACATTTACTTAACGTTCAATAGAAATATGAAGAACTGTTTAAAAATGCCTGCCTAATGCGCATGCCTAAAATGTGTTCCCCGTGCTTATGTTGGTTAAGGGACTTTATTTTTCTCGTTCAGATTTGACTTTTACATAATTTTTGCCCTTAATCTTCTTTCTATAATGTTTCTCCTTCTCCTTTCACTTATATTTCTTCCAGCTGTTTTTGTATTTACCTGTTTCTTCTTCGATGCATTGCGTCTCAGAGTTCCATCGATTTATATTACTTTATAAAGCAAGTATTTAAATTTTTCGTTGTCAATTCTTTTTACTCTACATCATATAAAAACAATTTATCTGTATAATCCTCAGACTTATTTATGACATAGATATAAAATAAAAACAATTATTATGATTAAAGAAGGAAAAAAAAACACATTATAATACATATATTTTACTACTTTATAACTTTTCAAGGAATAATCGCTTTCAATTATGTTGTTATGTGTATACTTTTTTAATTTCATAATTGCAAAGTAAAATTGTCTATGAGTATTCAGAATAAGCCCACGCAGACGGGACAGCTACGAAACCAGCGTGACTAATTAGTCTTAAGGGCTTAGGAAAAAAACCCCACGACATGACAGCATGTAATCAGGGGGATAGATTTGGTGTTTTAGTCGTTTTTTTAATGGTAGATCTCGGCCCCCGTGGATTAATGGTTAGCTCATAAATAACACGTAATTAAACGTGCGCCATGGGGCTTACAGTGGAAACGGAAAAGATGAAACTTTAATGGAAATTTCGTTTCGAAATTTAATTTTGCGAAACAAAATTGTTATTTTTTTCATTTGCTTAAGAAAATCTTTTACAATATGGCAAAGAGACAATCAAAATTTTCATTAAGTAAGTGATACGCGTATGAATGGCAAAAAAATGTTAGCTGGGAGTTGGGACCATGATCAAGATACCTAGATGTCTCATTATTCCAGTTATTGTACACGCAGTAATGAATATTTATGTTTAGAGACGGTAAGGTAAGCATATTATTTTAGGAAATATTTCATTATTAACGTAACAAGTTATTAACGAAAATTTAATCAATATTAAAAAGCCATCAACACATGGTGTTCACAGGCGGTTACAAATCAAGTGCCTAAAAATCAGTGATCATACACCCTAATACAGTAACAGAGTAGTAGTAATATCACAATGGCTTGAAACAGCATCCTGCCGTCGCTCTCCTCAGAGAAGTTCTGAGGGACCCGCTGTCCTCATTGTCCAAGATCGAAGGCCTCTAAAATCACCGTAACTTTATTCATGAAAGCTCTAAGAGAGAAGAGAAACTTTCTTTTGATCTATTTTCATCTATTTCTATACTATTTATTATTATTGTCGGTAAATAAAGTATTATTTTTGTTGATCTTTTATAATTATTAATGATTAACATTTAAAGGGTTAATAGCGCCATCTGTAAGTGCGAATGTACCATATCTTAAACTAGAGTTGTTTTTTGTATAGTTTAACATAATGCATAATAGATGGCGTAATACACATTAATAAAATATGTATGAGAATCGTTTCAAATGGTATTAAATAAATAAAAAACTTCTTCATCAGCCGATAAACGTCTATTGCTGGACATAGGCCTCTCCTAATAATAAGGGGATTTGGGCAAGTGCGGGTTGATAGGGAGCTAGAGCCGCGTCTGTAGGTTAGCAGCATTAGCAGGGTGCACCACAAACAGGTGAGGTCGGTTTGAATCTCGTGAGTTTCTGTATGAGACCACAATAAAAAACTTATAATTACTTTATTAAGACATGTCCAAGAGGAAGTTTATAGACTGATGATGATATATACACTGATTTATTGTGTCGATTCTTAATATAGAAATCGGCATGCAGTACCAATTTAATATTCTATTACATTCAAAAATAAAGAGCAGAATAAAATTATGTGAAAATGTTACCGAGGTTCGATTTAAAATTAAGTGATTTTAAATCAGATCATCGCATGATGTCTTGTGCGCTTCTTTACTTTGCTTAAAAAATATCTTCTTAAATCTTTAATAAGCAACGGATATATCTATTGTTCAAATAAACGTTGGGGTCGTTCGGTGTATGGACCGGAGAGGATCTTTGATGAGTTGAATTATTTATAGAGTCTCCGAATAGCGGTGACCATACTTGCGAATCAATGTTCATGAACTATTTCTTCACTACAATGAAAACAACTAAAAAAAATAAATTTATTACATTACAATTGTGATGATTTTTGGATTTATCGATTATTATTATAGTATAGATTTTAGTACTTATCATGAATACATGATACAACAAACTAATCAAGTTTTGTTAGGCACATGGGGACTAATACGCGGTCTAGTCGAGTGAAAGACCCTGATATTGAGAACTAGCATCAAAACATTAAATTTTCTCTAATTTTTAGTCATATGGAACATTCGTGCTTTTAAGCATATTGTTAAAATTGATACTTACTTGATTTTAGACTGGCTTATTGAGAAATATAATTTAAACAGACTCTTAGATTATAATAAAGCGAATGATAAACATTTCCATATATCAGAAAAGGTAGTGACTTATCATTTTTAAAGATAAGAAAAGCTCTTATAAAAGTTAAAATCATTTTTTCACAATAAACTTATAGTTGATCTAACCTTTTCTTTAAAGATTTATAAGATAATAATATATATTTCCTAGTTAATTATATAATGGTAATATGTAAGAAATGCTATTAATTTCCTTGGAATTCTTGTTAACCGCACTACCACCTTAAATGGCTGTAGTGGTTTCGAACCTGCGGTCTTAAGTTCCCAGACCGCATTAGATAATATGCTATTTCATGGGTATCCTTACATTTTCTTAGCCGAGCAGTCAATATATGAAGGATGTACGGAATCTTAAGCTGTTATTGAAAATCAGCGGAAAATTTAGGAATAACTTAAATTAAATTGTGACGACATTCCTCAATGAATTTTAATATTAAAAGAATATGTGACATATTTTATAATCTTTACTTTAACTCTCCTGTATTATATTGTATACAAAATAAGCTTTTATAAACATAATAATAACTGTGCCTTAATTTATATTGGCTCAATATTTAAAAACTCAAAAACTTGCTTGTAAATTAAATAAGAAAACAGCTTCTCTATAGATTGTAATAATAAATGTAAGCTTTAGGATTATCTTTTAACTATTAAGGAGGATAATGAAACTGTGCAAGCTGAAAAGACTTAAGTTAATTCATTCAACTTATAAATTTAGTACTTTTTTGCTTTCTTAAAATCTGTAATAATATATATTATAGTCTTTATAAAGAAGCTCTTTTCATGATAATTTAAATGAAATATTATAAATTTTTGTCGATCAGGATAAGTACACTGTATAAAACTTTTTACTTATTACTTTTGTATTGTTTTATATAATTAAAGGATTTTTAGTTATTGTTTTCATAACTTTTTAAGGTTAACTGGTATAAAAAACATTAATAGATTCAAGTCGTCCGTACTTTTGGTTTAAAGTGTTATGTAATGATTATATTTTCTGGTGGTAGGTTTCTATTGCATTAGTTTGCTTGGGTATGTAATACAACAGCTCCTATTGCAGCCGACAAACAATACTGTGTTCCTGTTTGAAGGGTGCTGTGAGCTAGTGAAATTACTGGAGTAACGAAACTTAACACCCTATGTGTCAAGGCGACGAGCGCAATATTGTGCTTAATATACCATCTTAATCTGCACCACGTTTTTATAGGCAAGCATATCAATTGTTATCAGGTGAACGCATTATTTATGGATGCGTCTCTAAAAAAAAATTTATGTCCTAAACTGTTACTAAATTTTGGGCCACTGTACGAGAAAGGGTTGTGACAGATGCTGTCCCGCAGTCCGCTGTACAACGTTACATAATTCCAGCAAACAGCAGCGATGTCTTGAGGCGAAATTCATTACCGTCTCCGAGAAAATTGCCGGAATAAGGCATTACACGGGCTTCACTCAAATTTAATCCCGGGGCAAACGGGCATCCTAATTGGGGAGCTTGTTTGTGGTAATAGTATAAAGGGTTATTGTGCAATGCTCTTTTAAATAAATCTACCTGATCTGAACGAATTATGGCCTCGTGTTACATGTAAAATGTTAATATTGCTTAATATATTTAATAATAAAATAAAACAAGCAAGAAAAACGACTCATGAGTCGTTTTATTATCCGCTTCTCATGAGTCGTTTTATTATAAGATTAGAATGTGCCGGAATGGCCTAGGGGCTTGTTTTCATGCTTTCGACCCAAAGGTCATGAGATTGATTCTCAGTGAAAATTTTCTTTTTTGCTTTTTGTTCCTCTTTTATGGTGTTAACTTTTATCTATCACACTTCCTTAACCGGTAGAGTTATAGACCTTCTTAATTCGTATTTCTCGTCTCCTTATCTTGTACTTCATTTTATTCTTAAAGAGTATCCATGTAGCTCTTCTGGTTTAAAGGTGACAAGCGTCAGGGAATGTTTAAGTCGTGCATCAATCTATTTTACTGTGGTATAATCAGGTAATAGAAACTTAAAATCAAATTATAATATGTGGATAAGGCCGGTGGTAAGACCTATTCATTATCATATTAGCATATTGTCGCCCAAAACACGACAAATTTCATTTTACGTATGTAATAATTTTTGTAACAGAACTGTTTGTAAAAGCTATGTAATAATTAAAGTTCAAGTGGTAGTCATTTGTCTCAATAAAATGCTTGATATTTGACTCTAAGTTTAACAAAGGTAAGGTCGGATTTAAGTCTATTATCCAGACTTATACGTTTAAAAGTCAGAGCAACTTTAAGGCCATAAAGCGACTGCGAGCTCCCAATAAACATAAGTGCCTCCATCTAGCGGGGGTTAGCGACATCACGACACCGGAACTATTAACATGTCAATAACAATTTGCTGAATTGCATTTATGTTGTTATAAATGAACTACATCACGTAAGGGTTGAAAGTAGGGCTGTTAAGGCTTTGTATTGCTCTTATTTAAATACTGTATATATTGTAACATATATGTTTTTGAAAAATGTTTTTATAGTATCTATTTTCCGAAAAGATTTTACATAATATAAAGTTAATGGGAATGCAGTGTTTTAGTAATAAAGGTCGCGTTACTCTTGCTATAGATTTATGCTATTTTTTGTTTAGATATAAAGTCTAGTCACCACAGTAAATTTATTAATTAAGGAGATTTTAAAATGAACATGCATGTTATTGTTTGGAAGCAGAAACAAATCCAACATCGAAGATCATCTTTTTTTAGTGTAGGCAGAAAATCTTCAACAAATATCTTGCTTCTGCTTGGTAGCCAATGTAATGTTGACTTTGCAATCATTAAAATATGTATCAGAGATGATTTACGTCTGTATGAACAGCACCATGAGATAATATCACCATACTGACAGCCCTTAACATGTAACGACGCGACCCCGTGTAGTGTAAACAGTCTGTAAGTCAAGGGTCGTCCGGTCCCGGGTCGGGTCCCGTGTAAGGGTAACAGATAATATTCACTTTGTCCGCAATATCCTAACTTTACATTAGTTATTCATTAAACTCCAGATATGATCCGGGTACACTGTCAACATTAATATTAATGAGCGCGCTGCCCCCTTTTGTCTAACATTTTAAATTAATTTGCGACCATTTAGGATTGAGAGGCCTGTAAATAATAATGACCATATAGTGAAGCAAAACAAACTTAATTTTCGGCTTAATAATTAACAATACAATTATCATTTAAATTACAAATTTTCAATCATTTAAAAATAGTAAATAGCCTATGTTAATTTGTTAGAAGCAGTGATGGTTTACTTTGAAGTGTTGTCGCACTGTACAACTTGTGAAGGTCCGAGTCGATCTATTAATAAGCTTGTAATATTTATCAAATTCAATACACTTATGTTTTCAGAAAAACTTTATCGTGGACATATGATATTCATCAATTCGCACTTGGCTAATATTACGCAAAAATTAATTTGTTACTTACCTTGTAAGCGAAAAGCAGTCCTAGCTGTGATAACTTTAACTTGGCTAATTAATTGAATATAAATATAGTATAATGAACATCATATATCGTCAAAGATATTTGAAATCAACGACAAATAATACTCTACCATATATATCATTTTCGTTAGTAATAATGAAAAAAATGAGTATTAGTAGTTAACTACATAGTGAGAGATATTTAACTGGGGAATTAAAAGAAGCACTAGGAGAGTTAAACGAATGTGTCATACCGTAAATTATCTGCAAATATATGCGACAATGTATCGAATGGCTTTCTTAGAAGCGACGTTGAGGCTGTATCTCAAGCAGGCTCGCTTACTCATTTTACTTTATGTGACACTTTATTAGAACCTTAAGGTTGTATCTCGTTGAACAACGGAGGTGTTATTTTGTTTCCGAGAAGAATTTTTGTCGTCTGATCTGATATTAAATGAATATTCGGCAACAATGTTAAGGACACGTTGGGAATTTACGACGGACGCGTCTTGTTGACAGGGTACGAAAAATTCTTTGTTTTATTTCCTTAACATAAATTAAGTTTTGATGATCTATATAAACAAATAATATTTTTAGTAGCTTAAAGTATATTTTTCATATTATTACCTGTACATTTTAACTACGTATGTAAGCACGAAAACACTCACACTAGCACAATACACTTTATTAACACTTGACGAACACTTTGACAAAACTGTTGTACTACAATAATCATCCTTACCAAGTACTATAAACGAAAAATCTCTCTAAGGCGTGTTAATTAATAAACAGCACCGTCTATTGGTGAGTAACGGAAACTGATAAAGACAACGTCAAAATTAATATAAAATAAACATTACCTTTAGCTGTATTGTGGTTATTATTTATGAGAATAAATATGTTAAACCAATGACCTTGCTTTTGATTTCGTTTTTACATAAGTTCAAGGATAAGTCGAAAAACGTAAATGGTGTTAGAATATTAAGAGTTTATGATTGACAGAACACAACAACGCTATTATGGCAATAAAATGACAATTTTATGTTTGATTCCGTTACTAATATGACTTTGAAATTAAATTAAGTCGCTGCATCACGAAAGCAGTAATCTTCTAAAGTACTTTAAGAGAGTGTAGTGAACAAAGGAAGAATTATTAGTAATGCACAGGCCTTTAGGGACACAGTATTAAGTTCGTAGGTGGTGAAGTCTGGTACTCCAAAATACTGAAGCTCTGATATCTTAACATCCGGAAAACAGAGAAGTTGTTATAATATGTCGGCATTCTTTTACATGTTACGGAAAGATCCAGAAATCGACAGTGTTATTACCACTGATTACTTTGGCGGGTTCAAAATTATTATTCCAAATATACAGCCACGGAAGGAGAATGATAAATATACTAATCAATGGAACAAAGTTAGTCATTACGGCGGCAGCATTTGTTCAACTTTTTGAGGCGGAGCGCCTGTTTGTTTGTGTGCGAGGACCTAAACGACGCAAATTGTAACATTAAATACATAGCGGCTTTCCCTCACAGGTTCTAAAACAATGTTTATGTTAAGTTGATAGTCGTGCAGAAATACCTCAACATCAAAACAAATTTATTTATTTGCTATGATAGATTTGAGAAATTCGTCATCGTTTCCAAAAAAGTGTACAGAAACTAATTTATATAATTAATTAATAAATTAACAATAGTTTTGAACGTATGCAATAGATCTCAGTAAGCTAGTTGTAAACGCATAAACATCTCGGCGAAGTTACTCAAAATCCTTAATGTTAAAGATGTAATTAATAAAATGTAAAGTGTAAATGCACTTGAAGCATGTAATTTTACTTAGGGATCTAGTCTAGATAAAGAATGTTTTAAAATTGAGAAAACAGCAAATTTTGCAACAGTAGCAAAGAAATTAAACGCTGTTCACTTCTTTTGTTTAGTTATAATGCTGAAGTAACCTCAAAAATGTAATGATTTATTGCACTATATTATTTACATCAGTAATTCAAATTTTTTGTATTATATTACGTAAAACTATTATTACATGATTAACTAATTTGAGTAACGTATTAGAATTTAAAACAAAGAAAATAATACCAAACATATGGTTGGTTGGTTGGTTTGGTATGGTTTATGGTGTTATTATCGTAAATCAATAGATTTTTTAATTTTCTGAAAAATTCAGAATAGTATCTTCTGAATGTTGTTAGATTTATATATATGAAAGTGATATTAATTTTCGAATAGAAACTTAACAGAAATTAGTCTCAATTACTTGATGTCATTAATTACTTTAATGTGTTCTTTTACATAATAATTATTGTTTATAAATGGCAAGTTATCTTCTTCTTGGCTGCTTGGTATACTTTCGTCTGTTATGTTCTTTTTAAGTTCGATATCTTTCAAATATATGTAGTCCGAACGTTCAGATGTAATCGCTTGACATCGCACTGTTGCGCATAAATAATAAAAATATGGGCTATAAAGACAATTGATACGTTATAAGTAGCCGTCCGTGTTCATCGGACGTTTATTTATCGGCAGTGGGGCCCATCGACACGGTCGCCGGTTCGATACCCGGCCCGCGCAAAAACGGACCAAACACAACGCCCGCTGTAATATAATGCGAAATGAAAGCCGGTAATGTGTGTACGGCGCAAAATATTGCGGTACACTACCTTAGCGAGGAATGATGCTCACGTAATATTTAACTAATTTTAACTGTTTCGATTTTATTAAAATGTTTCTATATTTCCGATTTTGCTAAAAATTAAGAAAGTAATCAGTATACTGTATAAATATCACTTTCTATCTATTTTCAAATAAGTTTGAAATTGATTATACAACAAGTGGATCAAATGATTGTAACACAAAAAATACGTTAACTAAATAATTGACGATTGTTTATTTGTTTGAATATATATATTTTAGTACACAACCATTTAGTAAATAGTATTAAAAATAATATATATGTTTGATTATTATTAATTAAGTGTACTAAAACGGAAACTGCTTAGGTTGGCAAAGATTTTTATTACAGTTTTGTTTTTGAGTCCGTCAGTCTTTGTCTATTGACGGGAGCACAATCCCCAACAATAGATATGGATATGGAGATGGAGCATACCGCCGACCAATCCCACGTCATCGTCCCACGGTGAGGTTACTTTATAGTCATGTCATATCAGTTAATGGCAGGCGGCTCTTTGCGGCTGCCGGCGGTGTATATCAGCCGCAATCGCAGCGACATCTCTCGCCTTTGATAACCAACCGGGGACCTGGCGGAGCAGCCCGCGAGACAGATCAATGGGCGTTTTAACAACGTCTGCAAAGGTTAATTATAAACAGCTCTTATCAGCCGATAAGTTAACATTAAATTAACTTTAGGTTGATTAAAATTTTAACTAACCCCGTGTAAAAGCGGCTGTTTTCAAACCAGAGTAATAGTATTATAAAATAAATTAAAAATAGTGGCGATGAAAGTATGAAAAGCGATGTGTGGAAGAACATATAAGAGAATGTAACAATGATATGAAAAATAGAAAAGAGATAATGAAGACAAAAATAATATACTGACATAAGAGATAGGATAAAATAAAGTAGAAGATTGAAAATGTAAAGAAAGAGAGAAAACCAAGAAAGAATTTTCCGGTGCCACATA
>DWLS01005392.1:0-12753 GCA_018246255.1 Pachliopta kotzebuea | reverse complement strand
TTTCTAGCTCGCGGAGTCCAGATCCGCGAGCTCAGGGTCCGATGAAGCTTTCACGGCCATAATAGTGGCCGAAAGCATCGACATCAACATTAAAAAAAAAACCGGTTCCGTACGAGCACACAAATGATGCTCCAATTTATGTATTCGAAAATATTTTATTTACTATTTTTTTTTATTCAATGTTCATATAATGTGCTTAAATAGGAGTTTAATATTTTTCTGCAAGATTTTATCTAGAATTTCTGTTGGCAGATTATTTATTAGGCGTGGTATGAAACACCGTGACGTTCTTCTTCCATATTCATTGTTAAAACTGGGCTCAAATAGCTTTTTCCCAGTGATGCTCTGGGTGTTGATTAGGTAAACGTGTTAAAAAGTTTTACAAACCGAGTTCCTCCCGACTGGAGTTATTCCTCAGAGAGGCACCACTGTCGTAAGCGGCGCTAGTGTGCTTCTGAAGCACCTTGATCATTGCGTCCCGTTCCGCTACTTTCGATTCTAACTCTTTCACTCTGGAAACCGATTAGAACAAGTTTGATCATATCGCTCATAAAATAGTAATTGTCGCTTCTAAATATTAAAAATAAAACTTTTTTTATTAAACGTCCAAATAGGTTCCTTTGTGTACCTGCTCTCCAGATCAGCGACCTTCTTCTGCGCCAAATGCAGCTCGTCCATGTGCCGTATCTTCTCGCTACGTGCCTCCGCCATTAATCTCTCGGACTCCGCTGATGTTTTCTCTAAAGCAGCTATTTTCGCGTCTCTGTAACATCCGATTGTTAATATTACTTGCGTGTGCTAATCACAACATATGAAGACAGTTGAAGCATCAACGTTGAGAGCCTCCTTCTATTAGAGATTGTGAGAGCTGGGCTGATAGAATACTTTGTCTCTTACATGTTGACAGCCAGATTTACAAAACGATGATAGTAGCTAGTTGGCCATGTTCGATAAAACTTTACAAAATGATTCCCTGAAATCCAACCAAACTGTTTGCCATAGTAATGTATTTTTTTTTAGATCGTCGATAGATAATCTTCAATGTTGACAGCAGGTTTAGTAACATTGACTAAGTACAGGTTTCAATACATACACACATGCATAAGGTAACAGTGTCCAGTTCTGAACTCACTTGGGTATAGAGGCGGCGGACACAGCAGCCTGGCGCAGCGCAGCCTCCTCGAGGTAGCGCTGCTCCCACTTGGCACATTCTCCCTCCAGCGCTAGCAGACGCTCGTCCCTCTCGCGCAGCTGTCGCCTAAGCTCCGCCTCGCCGCCAGCACCACCACCGGCACCGCCCCCCACGCCACCAGCACCGCTAGCGCCGGAAGCGGTACTTGAGCCGCCGCAGTTGCATTCGCGTTTACTGTTCATTGTTATATGTAGAAAAAGGTCTGCTTATTATAGACATGTATAATTATAGATGAATTTTCAAATTTGCTTCTTATTTACTTTCCTTCGAATTACAACAAAGTGGATAAAGAGTTCTATGACATATAAACTTCAATGAAAAATTTATTACAAAGTGACATCTATCCAGTGTTATTACACTCGTACTTTAACTTTTTATTCATGTACAAATAAAAAATATTTTACTTGTTATAAAATATATCATCCCTTTCTTACTTGTACAAACTGGTAAAGGAAGTTTCCTTTTTATACATCCAGTGGCCGCTTGAAATTTACAAAACAAATTATTAAAATATTGAACACATAAAAATATTTTTTGTTGCTTTGTGAATATTTTACATTGAAGATTTATAACAAAGTTGAATATAATAAAATAATGTGTCTGTGTAATGTGATCTTTTGCTATTTAGCCGTTTTCCAGTTATGTATGAATTTGACAGAAGGTAAGTCGATTATGCCACAAAACTGTAATAAATGTAAGTATAACATGTGAAGTTAGAAAAGTAAATACTCTTAAAGTGGATGTGGTATTGTGTGAACATATTAGGTCTCCACAGTTCTAATCTTATTGTTATGGATAGTTATCACAGTAATTTTTAAATTTTCGAAATTATTTTTTGTATTTATATACCGAAGTGTTTGTAATTCTTTCTCGAGTTGCGCACGTAGTTTTCTTTCGGTGTGTTCCCGTCTATCAGAAGCCTGCTGCAAGGACGCCAGCGCCCTTTGCAGCCCCATAACTCGCTCCACATACCCACTTGCATGACGACACTACGATAAACAAAACATATTATTTTTTATTTAATGATACATTGAATATATCGTTTAGTGTGCAAAGATGTCAGTCACCTCCTCCTCTAACCGTACGACGTTAGATTGCGCATTGGTGAGGGCCGTGTCCAGTATATCGATGTGGGTTCGCTGCTCCTGCAGTGTTGCGCGCTGTGCCGCCATCTCGATCTCCTGCCGCTCTTTGGCGCATGCCAGCTCCTTGTCTGCGAAGAAATATATTAACGTTTTATATATCACTAACATATCCCATGGATGTCACAACACTTAACTTGTTATTGTATTAAAATTTAATATAGATACTTTGAGTAATCAGCTGTGCTATGAGCATCTCCCTGTTCTGCAGTTCTTTCCGCAGCACATCCGCATTGTTGTCGTTTTCAGTGCGCACGCCTTGCGACAGTAGCTCCAGCTGTAACAGGGTTTTATTTTATAAAAATAGCGACCTTTATGTTAAGTCACAACGAAAAAAAATTCTATAACTATGCTAGTAAGACAACATTTGTTCATTTCAGCTGTTTTTCTACATTACTATACACTAATAGGGATTAGTGTATTTTGTCCTGCAAGACAGATAGTTGTAAAGCCCTCAAAGAAAAAGACTAGTTATTAAAATGCTAATCTATTGGAGAATATTGTAAATCATTTGAAAAATTAGTAGTGTTGTCAAACAAGAACCTGTTGTTTGAGCGCGCGGTTCAGATCGTGCAAACGGCGTGTGTCTGCCTGCAGGCGCAGCCGCGCGGCACGCTCCAGCCGCTCACGTCGCTCGCAGGAGCCCACCAGCTCCTCGTGAGCGCGGCGCACCTTCTCCACTTCTTCTTCCAACTGCGATAAAACAATTTATCCTTGTGTACATTTACTGATGGTACTCCTGGTGGTTCCAATTGACACCTTATTTCTTAAAGGGTTTTGTTGTGGTGAAGAAAGAAATGAGAATGCAGAAGACACAAAAAGTTACTTTAGAGGTTTTTGCGACTCGCTCGCAAGCATCGGCGAGCTGCCGTTTGAGTTGGTGATTCTCGGCGGCGAGCGCATCCAACACAGCTGCGAACGCGTCATCGGGCCCTTCCACTGAGCCTTCCCCACCGCTACACCACCCGCTTGACTCGGAACCGCCGGGCACCGCACGCACACCCACACTACCAGTACAAACACTCCATGTTAGCTAATAAACATTAGAAATAATGACAAGGGAACATTACTTTTGTAAACAACAGTACAACAAATAATTGTAGATAACAAAATAGCATAAGTCAAAGATCATGTAAATAATGGAAATGAGTAAATGGTATATAATGTAAACAATAAAAACAAAGCCCTAAACAATAAAATCAGGGTGAAGCCATCACTAACTAGCAATATAATGTTATGGACGGGTAATCACTTACCATAATGTAAATGTGCAGCTCGTCTCATCGCTATATCAATTAAAAAATATATGTATTGAATTTGTCTGACCTGGTCAAATCAGGCTGTGATCGAGACAAGCTGAGCTTATCCTTGCTGAGCTTGTCTTTGGCACGGTCACGAGTGTGCCGCGGCGAGGCCGGTGGAGTTGGACCACGTGGCGTCGGCGACTGTGCCACTTCTTTAGCTAAGTGCTTCAGCACTGATGACTGATTCAAGAAGTCATCTGGAATCTCTGTTATCTCCTGTAAAATTGTTAAAACATAATTGAGACTCTAGTTAAGCTGGCAATGAAAACAAATTACGTCAGTAGACAATTTCAAATTAAAGAGTTGCCAGTTAAAGAATCTAACAACACCCACATTCTCTGAAAAGGTAATTAGAAGTGCAATTGGAAAGCGCGAGAATCCAAAGCGCCTTTTCACTTTGACTTTCCGCGCATTTTATCTTTATTATAAAACTTATCGTAAACAAATAAGACAACGACCACAGACAGCATTGTGACTGTTCATCAATCGGACAACAAATTCAAGATATTTTAAACATTAAAACGACGCTATCTTGGACTGGCAATTGAAAATGTGGCCTTTTGGGCTTCCACATTAACAAATAACGAAATAAGAGTTAATCAAGACTTGATCAACTGACATTACCAGAACTGAAACAGGAGAAAAAATCAATAACAGACTAGGCTGTATGGACTGTGGTTCTTTGTCTTTCCCATATGGGGATAAGTTTTAAAAATCAATCAATCTCTAGAAAGGTCAGACTTGGGCACAATTGTTATATTATTTTACAACAATTGTGCCACTAGACATTACAGTACTACTTATATCAATAAAAAAGGCTATAAAAATAAAAGTAATTTTATTTGGTGTATTATAAAATGATATGTAATGAAAAAGGTGTCAAAACATGCATAATTAAAAATATTATCAAAAACAGTTTTCACATATTTTACCTGAACTCCATGGTCAGGTGGGCTTGTGTAGATCCTTTGCCCACCTATATCTATGTAGTTTGCATTGGTTGTTACTGCCTGCTCCTTATGAATTTTAGGCAATGGTATACCACTAGGCTTTTTTCCACCTTCACTCTTTTTCAAGGTATGATATGGTGATGATTGGGTATTGGGATGTTTTACTTCACTGTTTGTGCGTTCGTGTTCTCTGCAATAAATAAAAGAAACTATAAAATGTGTAACAAATTATATTATAATATTTTACTATACATTATTTAAAAGTTTATCAAACAAAGTCTACTTGCTCTATTAAATAACTTGTCTTGTTTTATTTAAAAGATCTAATTACTGTATGCAAATTTTAATAAATAATATTAAAGAGTATTATAGTAAAGCATGGGTATACTAGATTGAATAGATATTCTATTACCGAATAGGTGTCGGTCGTGGAGGCCATGAATCATCTTGATTGTGAATGATAAGAGTATTATATGAAGAAGAAGATACATCTAAAGAACTTCTGTTACTATTGCCACCACCTACAGAATCCTTTAAGGAATTGCGATTACTTCCCGGAACATTCTCCTTGAAAAAAATGTTTAAATATTTATCTCATTGCTTAATATCTATGAATTTAAATTCTCTCTCTGTCTTATATATTTTGTGATTTGTTTTACAAACTCATTTCTTATAAGTAACTTATATTGTTACCCATGTTTATTTATTATCTTAAATTAGGACTATTAACTAAGGAATAGGGAAATATGAATAGAACAAAACATGAATTATTAAAATAAAATGCATATTAAATATAAAGTACAGAAAATCTATGGAAAAATTAGTTACCTTTAAAGAATTCCTGTTATTTGTATTATTGTTTGATTGGCTTTGGTTTTCTTGGCCTTGGGGCTCCACTCTAGCTGTATGACGGACTACATATCTCTCCTCTCTAGACAAGTTCTCATTGGAAGTGGACACATCAGTCTCACTACCGGAAAGACTTTGTGCAAAACCACTTGATACTAAAATTTAAATTGTTAATAATCATATTAAAATATGATCTCTTAACCTACTTAAAGTTCATGTAAAGCAGTTTATTATTTTTCTTTTTGCTTGAAGTTTATTTATATAAATAGTTGGTATTAAAACATGAAGTTAAAAAAGTTAACAAATGTAGCACTAAAACATCATAACTTTTGAATTTTAAATTAACAGCATCTCATTAATAGCTACACATGAACAACACAAAAAACTACACAAAAGATAATTTAAGATCAAATTACCTAATCATACCAACTACCAAAATTATAACTTTTTAAAATTATTACGTTGATAATGTTGACAAAAAATCAACAAGGTCAATTTTAAATGAACTATAAGTCATGAATCAAGATACAGGAATGTTGTTTCTATTCTACTTTCGTAACTCATGTACTCACCAGGTTGTTTCTGTGTCCGTTGTATGTTATTAGTGAACGAAAGGAACCGTCCTGTCGGGCGCATGGACCCCATGTTTGTTGGTGACCTAACGATTTCAACACGAAACCATTTCACACTACACCCAATCTAACATCGAATTGATCTCCTGAACACTATGTTTGTAACATCTGCAAGTTAAATCACTTCTGTTTATTAACGCAGAAATAGAAATAGGATGCAAAAAGGAACACAAAGTATATATATTGTAACTAATATACATTCAATAACATGACATATAGTATATATCTTTTTGGATTTTGTCTTCATTGTATATAATTATGATAAATTACTTACAATGATTGAAGTAAACTAAAGCTATTTAAAACAATCTATATACTTTAAGGATTCCATAAATCTGTTTTCTGAATTAGAACTCAAATGTCAAATAAACTAGACCTTTATTGCACATAATTTATTTTATCTGTCATCTATAATCATAGAAAATATGGATTAAAATCAACGAGTTATTAATAAAATTGCTATTGATGTACAAACGAGCATAAATCTAGTTAAAACGTATTTCTTGATCATTTTTGTAATTTTTCGCATTAATCATGCATTTTAAATGTAGGTTTTAAAAATTAACATTAATTTACAGGTATTAAAAAACAAATTAAAAGGCATCCGCTTTATTGCCATTTTTTTTTAAAGTTATTACTTACAAATAATTTAATGAGCTATTTATAAATGTTTCTAATATATAAAGATTTCTATCTTAAAAATAATGAAGGTATAGAGTTCGATTTAGAGGTACAGATATATACAATATTAGCCACTTTGGAGAAATCATAGCATTTACTTTTATTAAACCATATTGTATCACTTTATATCAAAGAACTCTAAAGTCTGATTTTGGGGATACATATGCGGAATATGGTTAGTGTCAGAATTTTTACAAGCTTGCTTTTTTATTTACTATCCCCCAAAGTTATAAATATGTGGAAAAAGCGTTATTTTTACCATATACGAGTTCGTTATCACTTAGCATATCAAATTGAAGTTTTGTGTTAGCCCATTATATATAGATTAAAAAAATTTAAAAAATTCTATAGAGGTATCGTTCACTGGTAGTAGATGTCCATTGTCAAAGACAGTCTAGGCAGTTAGGCACCGCAATTCCTATTTCTGCCATTGAACAATAGTGTGCTCACATTACTGATTCCTTTTGAAGGGCGTTGTAAGCACTAGACAAGAGTAGTATAATTAGAAGACACTAGAGTAACGAGCGTAATGTGTTGCTGTACAGTATCATAAAGCTACGTTTTTAAGACCAAGCGCAATGTTTACGTACACTTTTCAGCTCGCGGAGTGCAGATCCGCGAGCTCAGGGTCCGATGAAGCTTTCGGGGCCATAATAGTGGCCTAAAGCAAAAACTTCATCCGAAAAAAAAAAGCATTTACGTCAACGCCTTGCTCGTCTCGAGACTTCATAAAAAAAAATCATTGCGTACTCCGCTGCCGTCATGATGAAGTTGTCACTGTTAAACATATTTTTGATAAGTTGAAGTATATTTCGTTGACAGATAATTTTGTAATACTTATAAGAAAAACCGGTATTTGTTCACGTTATATAAATAAAAATATCAAAAATGTCTCTTCGATTATTTTCTAAGAAACTGTTACCTAAATCATTTTATTCCCTTCGAACATTGAAAACTTATTGTGTACAAAACATAAATTACACGGTCTCATCGATAAGTAAGTTTGAAAAAATTTAAATCATTAATAAATATGCTTATGTTAATCTTTATCTATAAATTACAAATTTTTTAGATACTGTATCAAACAATTTACTATTTATCACACATACACCAAGACGATTATTTTGTCAAAAGATCAAACTTGAAGACATGATAGTTGATTATAATTACGTGAAAAAAGCTACAACAGACAAAAATATTTTGCTTGTTGATGTCAGAGAACCAGAGGAGATTAAGGAACATGGAAAAATTCCTAATAGTGTCAATATTCCTTGTAAGTTAGTAGGTACATTTAGTATATTTAAATTATTTTGTCACTTAAAAGTTTTTGTTTATAACATAATATTTCCTTAATAAATTTTAAGTGGGAAATGTAACAACTGCACTCAACTCTCTTTCTGATAAAGAGTTTGAAGAAACATATGGAATAAAAAAACCTTCAGAAGATACAGAAATCATATTTTATTGCATGATTGGAAAGAGATCAGGCATGGCACAACAAAATGCATTAACAGTTGGCTACAAAAAGTAAGTTTTTTTACATATTTTTTTTGCACATGTCTTTAATTCAGATATTATGTAACATATACAAATTGGAGTGATAATTAATTAATTATACTGACATGAACTATGTACTGTTTACAGTGCCAAAAACTATGTTGGAAGCTGGACTGATTGGGCAAGCAAAAATTGATAGAAATTTGATATAATATCCAGTAGAACTTTGTTTGATTTGTATATAATTTAATAAAGCAAAAAACTTGAAAGTTATAAAGGGAATTAAATAGTGAGTCAGTCATTCTACTGTCATTAACTTAATTAGTCATTAAATAGAATTGGTTCTCTTTCTTAAGAAAATATACTTTAAGAATAATTTTTCTAAAATTATTCTTAAAGTATTTATAACAAAAATAATAATACTGGTTTGTTTTAAAATTAATATTAATAATTTTTTTAAATAATTCATATATTTCCCATAATAAGGTAGACATATTAAGTTCTGACACCATAACAAAAGAGAAGAAAAGTAATATTACCCAATTGCCAATCCACATATGGTAAACTTAAAATATATGCTAAGTATAGGAAAATAAAATTAATTAGAACATACTGACAAATAATTCTCTAATAAGAAAATCATCAGAAGAATGTAAAAATTAAATATGTACCACAGCCTCACTCTATAAACTGGTTAATGTTATTTTTGTTTTGTGAGAAATTGGCTTCTGTATATATATTATTTTGTTAATGCTATTATGTTGTACAATAATTTATATTTAATAGATAGCTTGTAGTAGATTACATTGACATTTCAGAATTTGAGAAGGTTTTCCAAATCTAGTGAAAACAAAATTAAAAGAAGAATCTTTTGTTATAAAATGTATCTTAACTTTTCAAATATAATATAATGTTTTAAAAATGTTAAAATGCTATTAAATTTTAGAAAGAAAAAGTGTGGGTAATGAAACAATAACAAAATAATTTAATAAGCACAAAATTTTATTATGCATGGCAATTGATTACATAATTCTTTTGTTGTTGTTTTGTATCAAAGTTATTGTTGTCTGCTAGACCAGTCATTCCAACTGCCAAGATATGTTTTGGAACTGAAAAAGTAAAATAAAACAATAATAATATAGATAATAATAATTTCACTAGTGGCATTACTTTGGAAGCTTATGTACAGCAGACTGAAGCCAGTTCTTAATAATGATGATGAATAATACTTTCACACAAAATCAAACCTTCGATAAAAACGAAAAAATATAGTTGTGTGATATTTGTTTTAAAAAAGCTCAAACAATTTTTTTCTTTCTATGATTTCGCTCTAATGATTTTTATGATAAGTAATCTTATTTCTATGTATATTTTTTTCCATTAGAATTATTAACATAAAATATAATTAGAAAGAAGTTAGTTATTATTTTTTTATTTTGAATAGCATAACTTTAGAGTCAAATTAATTATTTTTGGTTTTAAAGGACAATGAGGCATAAGATGGTGAATTGTACTAGCTTAAAATGTTTTTGATTTCATGTAATTACAGCAATGTTGTTACAGCGGCATATTTACAATGTGTGGTAATACCACCAATCAAATTACACTTCATATGGCCCTGGAATCAATTTAGAGATTTTTGTGTTCTTAAACAAGTTGTTAGCTACAACATCGAGGAGGCAACTGGTAATCATTCTTTACGGTGTTTGCACAATTTAGGGTTGAAATTACCTCACAGGTGTTTTGCTATTTAGCTTAAGAAGTATACACTTTTTCAAGTAAACAAATCTGTCTAGCTTGTAGTGTTTTAATGTCATTAAATATTGTTCAAAAAGGGTGTAATAAGGTTTGTCCGGGGAATGCCAACACTTCAGTGAAATCTTCGGTGCTGCAGGTGCCTATAGGCTATGACAACTGCTTACCATCAAGCAGACTGTAAGCTTGTTTCGCTCCTTAGTAGTATAAAAAAAATATTTAAATTGAACATTACTGGATTATTAGTCTGTTATGACTTTAGCTAAGTGTTAAGTAGATAACATATTATTTTAAACACAATAACAAGGAAAGGTTCAGATAAGAATGCCCCTTACTGATAAGTATTTCTCAGTATTCAGAGTTGGTCAGATATCTGGATGACAACTTTTTTAATCACAGAGGTATTCATCAATTTCAACTATTTTTGGATAGTTATTATATTACATACTTAGAATATCCGAGTTTTAAAGCTTTATCGAGAGCTTCTGAAGATCGCCGGCCAGACTGACAGTAGAAGATTAATTCATCGGAGGATGATGGTTTGCTACGTTGGAAATTTTTTTTAAATTCTTCATTAGACATTGATGTTAAGGCATTTTGTACCTTTCCCACTGAAATATGGTTAGAAAGGTTATATGGAAGGTTACAATAATTAAATTTTAATTTAACAGTCTTTATAATAGATTTGCAGTTGTTCTCTTCTTGTGCATAATTTATTACTGAACATATTGCTACCTTGCTTCTACTGTTTGCCAGTAGAATGCAGCCAATCCAATTTCTGTTTAAATACTTTTGAATATGATTTAAATAATTTTAATCAATGACTATATACATATACCTATTTTTTAAAATAAGTAACAGGAAACTTTTTCTTTCACAATAGTCTCATTTGAAAGTTACAATAACTGTATAAATTCTTTGATAATCATTCTTCATGACAAATATAATAAATTAAATGAGGCAATACAAGACCATATTTAAATAAGAATACATTGGTGTACCATAGTTTTAGATGCTCTAAAAAATGTATCTAAATTTCAATTACATGGGATATTTATACTTGAGGGTATTTTTCCTGTTGCCTTAATTTCTTCTATGTTTCTTACATCAATGATGACCTTCTCTGGCTGATGAATAACTTTGAGCATGTCTTCGTAACTCACTACTCTCTTGGGATCAACCATTTTTTTAGTATGGTGATTATTTGAAAATTGTTTTGATTGTACTGAACCTAAAATCCCAGTATAACAATATAGCTAATCAAGGGCTTTTACACAAAATTCACAAAATAAATTTTAACATAAAAAAGAGTAATTCATATGATAAAAGTCACACAATATTACTATATGATTGTTAATACAAAACAATATTATTATAATATATCAGGGAGTAAACACCTCCAATAATTCACTCTTAGTAAATGGCATAAGTTATCATAAAGGCTGTTGATTGATTTTTATGTATTTATAGGTGTAATGCCTTCATACAAAATGTTACTGTTTATACAGAAAAAAGAAATTAAACATCAACAGACAAAAAATATCTTGTATTGATAGATAATTCTTAAAGAACATAAATAGTAATGATATCTTCAAGTAAAGAATTCAACGCTTTTAGCAATGTTAAAGAAAATAACGATTTGTTTTGTGGCTACTTTATAACTACTATACCATTTCGTTAAGATTTTAGTGTGAAATTGTATTTAAACAAACATAAAAATGATTAAATATTATGCCTCAAATCAATTATCAATAAAAAAAACTATGGGACCTCAAATCTAACGCGTATACAAATATAGTAAATATATATGTATATAGACATAAAATCATAAATTTAGATACATTTTTCCGGCCATGTCCTTGAAAGACTTTTCACAGCACGCATGGATGATGTTACTGTTCGATACATCGTTCAAACACAAATGGAAAACAAACACACATGTAACTGTACAATGAATTAATGATTATATTATAAATAAACCATTATGAATATAATGATAAAAATAAACAGCGTACAAATTAGTATTTTTTTTATTCTTCACCATACCTACTTAACTCTGAAAAATTAATAAGGAAAAAGAAATTTTGTTTATTTGTTTTTAGTAAAAGAAGAAACGGAGAAATAGACGTAATACTACCGAAACGTATATAACAACAATAATTATTCAGGATTAAACAGTTCGTGTTAAAACACAAATTCGCGTCGGTCCTGACGTTTCAAAAAGTTAGATGTCGCCAGCACCGTAAACCAATTTATAATTGAAAATTTTAAGGAGAAAATAGTAGAAGCTGTTTCAAATATAATTAAATTTTCTTCATCAATATAGATTTAAAAGTAGTAATTACGAGTTACATAGCGTAGTTATATTTTATTTATTAAACAAAGCGACGATACGAGCAAGATATTCACTTTATAGTAAGTTGTACGCCTTCATATAACAACGTGGCGCCTGTTAAAATGGTTTGCATTGCACTACATTGTATTTTATATAAGATATGAAGTCTCGTTACTTTAGTGAATTCATTGGCTACTACGCTCTTCAAACCGGAACGCAAGCCATCCACTTCACTCGCTCCCGTAGTGCGCGCTCCCCCGAACGCCGTAAGCGCAAATCTCCCTCTTCGTCCGGCCCGTCCCCTGGAAGGACTCGGTCAAATACCTCGTGGTTACACTCGACCGCAGGCTCTACTTCGGAGAACACATCACCAGAGTGAGGGACAAGGCTGCCTACGTTTCGGGCAGACTTCATCC
>DWLS01005391.1:0-12754 GCA_018246255.1 Pachliopta kotzebuea | reverse complement strand
AGTGTGGCGATACAGCTGTAAATCGTCAGCATAGAGATGGTACTGAGAAGTTAATACAGAAGTAAGGCCATTAATAAATACAGAAAAAAGAAGTGGGGAGAGCACACTTCCTTGAGGAACTCCAGCATCCAATTCACACCACTCGGAGAAGTTCTCATCACAACGGATACGCTGCGAGCGGCCTTTTAGGTAAGAATCAAACCATGAAACAACTGTGGGAGCCATAACTTACCTCCTCCTTAAAGGAATTCCTTTACCGTTGCTTATTTTTAAACTAAAACCACACCTCTTAGAGAAACAAACTTAGTTCCCAGCCTAATCATTCCTCAATGCCTGTGGTAGTGTTGAAGTTTCAACATGCCTTCGTCTTTAAACCTAATTCTATAAACTTCAATATTATCCTCATTTTCCTCATATTCTATACCTCTTAATTTACAGCAAACAAACACAAAATTGAACACTAAATAACTAATTACCATATACTAACGACTATAGACTAAACAAAATGCTATTTACTTTTTGTTAGATTTTCCACATTTACTTTCATTTACTTTTCTTCTTTTTGCTTCCCTATTTACTTTCTTCGTTTGTAGTTCTTCACTAATTAATATCATTTTTTTTTATTAATCTTTCATCTGCGCATACCAACATGTTATTAAATTATATATGGAAACCTCTAATTAGCTTTACCTCTTAATATATTTATAGAAATTATTTTCTATTGTCTACGCTGTTGGTTTTCTGAATAAATAAAATAAAATCTTTCCCAAACTAGATGGTAGCTGATATCAGAGTGTTGTTCACTGCGAGGCAAATTTACACTGAGCAACGGCCATGTACCACTGCAGTAGACGCAGCAGCAAGAAGTGTAATGTAAAATGTATATTATATATCAACTATCGCAATGAAAATAATAATCTTAAAAAAAAAAACAATGTATACAAAGTTGCCGTTGGCTCCGTAAGATGTAATGAGAGATCCAAACAAACAGGGCCACAGAGCCGGGGAGCAAACAGAGCCACTGTTTGTTATTTTTATCATCATTATTGTTAGTTTCCTAACGCTTGTGTTCGTTGGCAAGACATTGTTCGCTTGTACAAGCATTGTCTTCATGAGCAGGCTGGAAACTCGCCTGATTAAAGATTCCATTTATTCCCTCCTACCCTGACAATACTCCATTGATGTTGCCTTTAGAAAAAATGACATTAATAACAATACTACTAGTCTATCTAAATAAATAAAAATATATTAGTCACCACAAACCAATGGAATACAAAAATTGTTTGTATCTATTTATGTACATTATCCAATATGTTTGTGTATCCAACTATCGTGCAGTTAACATTACTGTGTAACTTATTTAAAAAATTAAAGATATTTGTAGTGAGTGTGTGTGTTTGCGTACGTACTTGATGTTAATAATATAAAATAATAAAACAAGTGCTATGTAACAACAAATAACTACGTAATGATCTATAAATTTTTTCTGTCTTCGTATCATTGAGTAGGAAGTCTTCTTGAACTGCGTTTTTTAAATTTTAATTAATCGATTGATTCACTTTATATACTATAATATAGAAGAAAGAGAGAGAAAATATTTTATTTAGTCTGCTTAAAAATACATACAGATAACACTAAAATATATATAACAACTACATTAAAAAGATAATAGAAAAAAGAAGAAAAAATAACAATAGGCAGCTAAACAGGGTCCAGTTTAGCAATGCTCCTGCAGTTAGCAGACGCGCTGATATTCTGTTGGACCCATATGGGTCATAGGCCCAAGGGTTGCTATATTTCAGTGGCAATAGGCAGCCCACATTGTTTGAAAGACTAAAGGCTGATAGGGCAATATAGGAGTACTATTTTTCTACGAACAACATTACTGGTAATTGACAATTTGTTATTGATTGAAATCCATACCTACCATATTTTTCTCTTCTCTTCTTTCTATGTATATCTTTAAATAAATGTATGTATTTTTCTCTTGTACAGAATATAATTTTTATGTAGTTTATTTGTATAACCCTGTCTGTATTTACAATATTATTAATTTTTGTTTGGCACCTATTTGTATTTTCTTTTCTTTATTCTCTTCACATACTGAAAGGTTGACTGGAAGAGTATAGCAGTCCACAGCTAGACATAGGCGTCTCCCAAGGTTTGCACTTAGCCCGATCTTCGGTAAGGTTATAAACACTAGGAATATTTTTTTGTTGATCTTCGTTAGATCTTTCTTCCGTTCGTTTTTATCTAATTTAGTATACAAATGGTAATAATTTAACCCTTCTGTACTAACTTTAGTAGATAACCTTCTGTTGTTAATTATCCCATTCCCTGCAGATTCTGTTTTAGGTATTACGTCATTGTATTTACGTGATGATAGCCATTGTTTTGTTGCCTTTGTAATCTTTAGGTCCTTAATAGCACCAGACTCTTCAATGACTTCGTATTCAGTAAAACTCCCTTTATGTACAATCATCCGTAGTATAGTCCCGGAGTGATAAGATAGGACTAAGGTAAGTTCTGTCTGTTGTAGAAGGCAACTGAAAGGGTTTTGGGGTGACGGCCCTCACTGTATATTGAGTGAGTTCGACGTGAGTGACCAATACGAATTGGTATCGTATTTTGTCGTAGCAAATACTGGGAAGGGTAACAGCTCTCCCTGGGATATTCTTAGCAGCAGCGCAGAGAGGCACTGGTGAGTTCCACAGGACATCCCTAGCTCCTCACAAAGACCTTAAGGATGATGATCGAAAGGGTCTCCGTAGGTAGTACAGGGTATCTTTGGAAAAATTCCCCATTGAAACAAAACAGTCAGTTGCTGCAGACCGTCTACTTATGTACCACCGCAGCTCCTATCCCATCCTATAAACAGTACTGCGTTGAGATTACTATGTTCCGGTTTGAAGGATTGTTTTGAAGGGTTGTCCTGTGAGTATGACCACCGAGTGGGTTTTGGTGGATAAGAATACTACATAACCCTGACTTCCTCCCAAAGTAGTGTATCTTTAGACGATTGCCTTCATCACAAAATATATGATTTTTTAGATAAGTTGAAGTTTTTCTAATTACTCTCTTTAATGTCCAAAGGTTAAGTTGGTACATACCATATTATAACTGATTTGTTCTTTTTGATGTATAACTAAATCAATTACGTGTCTGATAAAATTATTAAATTAAGTATTGTTTGATCTATAAGTGAAGAACTTAAATTTTCACGGATTCAGCGGCTTACAGAATAATAAAAGAAATATTTTTTTTAGGATGTTAATACCGCATAAAGCCGTTCAGAAGCCGCAGAGGTCGTAAAACTTTTCCGCAGATCCCTTCGCGGAGCATTGGATGGTATAAGTACTGATTCCATGTTAGTATTTATCACTTTGATGTTATGTATTTTCTTAATTTAAGTCCAATTCATATATCTTCTTCACTTACTAGTGGTATATAGATCTCTGTTGCTACAGATCGTCTAGGTAGGCACCGCAGTAGCTCCTATTTCTACCGCTAAATAGTAATATGCTAGTGCGTGGTATAGTCGTAATAGTCTAGTGTTTTGAATGCCGGCCTTCCACTTCGAAAGTACCGGGTCCGAATTCGGCCTGCAGCAATGAATTTTTCAATATGCTGTTAGTATAACACCTAATATCACGTGCTCTGATGGTGAAGGAGAACATCGTGAGGAAACCTACATATCTATGTGATGACCATTTACGATCGGATTAGCATGTGGAATGGAGAAAGCAACGCCAACACCACTACATTATAACTGACAAGGAAGTCGTGGGGTTCAATACACATGATAACCATGACCCTCAGTCACGAGGAAATACGACTTAGAAGAAGTATGTTAGTGAAATTACTGGAGTAACTAGACTTATCATTTTATATCTCAAAGTGTCCATCGCAATGTGGTGCTATGTATACTATCTTAACCAGAGCTATGTTATAAGCAAACGTATCACTCATCATCAGGTGAACGTTTTGCTAATCGCGACGCATCAAAAAAAACTTACAATTATTTAGATTTAAACTTTCTTATTTTGTCGCCAAAATCAATTTCTTAACACTTTACCAAAAATAGAAGTATTATGGATTGTTACAACGTTCTGTTTATTGCGGAGTAGTTATCAAACAGATGAATAGGTTTTACTTGTACTTCCGTTTTTTTTTTAAATATATCTTGTTTTTTTTTGTTTGGCGAGGATCAATTTTGATTAATTTTAATAATCAATTCCTTTCTTATCGAAGCATAGTAATATTTAGACATTTACGGTTAGTAGTTCTCTATTGCCGAAGACCGTCTAAGTAAGTCCATTTACTTTTAATATTCCTACTGTTTATGTCCCTATTTGGTATGCATATTAAAGGAAGCAGTATGCTAGTGAAATTACTAGGGAAACGAGACTTAACTAACGTCTTAAGGTGACGAGCGCAATGTGGTGTTGTTAATACTATCTTAACCACCGCAATGTTATGAGCAAGTGTATCATTTACTATCAGATGAACGCTTTAATCGACTCGTGGCTCAATCGTTTAAAAGAAATATTTACATGATTGGCGATCGCTGTATCGGTCATCATCATCATCATTCATCAACCGATATCTGTAGTGTATGAATATTGTACTAAGTGTATAACTTACCTTCACCGGCACCAGTGACAGTGTGGATGAGAAGAACAACGACACACAAGCATCGTTGACCCTCCAGCGACATCGCTGTCGCGAGCTCTCGACCTGCAACAACATATCACTTAAGTTACTTCCCAAGTGATCTTAATATTAACTTTTCTTTTTTATACACTTAAACTAATTAACTATCACTAAGTTAATCATTTTAATACAATTTTCCGCGAGTTAAAGTTATGGATTATTCCCGTTAAAGCCATTTACATAACTAACGCGGCATCTGCTGCCTGGATATAAACTTTACTGTATCCCAGTCTGGAGTTGTAGATAATGTAATTACTACATTAACGAGATTATATATCGTCCATTTTTATATTACGGAACCAGCTTACGATTAATTTGTCGGATATCGTCGGACACTGGATGTTAACTCACGTTTTCCCAGTATTATAGCCAAAATACTTTAAAACTGGAATACAGTAATGTATGTACTGTTTGTCTGCTGGAATAAAAGTTGCGGTGGTACTTAAACGGCCTCCAGCAACAGAGACCTTCCATCAGTAAAAAACAGTAAGGATCAAAAGTTATCTATAAGTTAAGTAAAAACATTCTCTTTATTTAAACGATTATATTTAAACTTAATTACTTTATAAATAAATAACACAAAAATCAAACTTAAGTAACAACAAAAAGTTAAGTTATTTTATATTATTTCTTCAACTCCGTGATATCTTTGGGAGAGGCATATGTTGAACAGTGAACGTTTAACCGCTGATGATCATGATGTTTACTACAAAAAAATCTTAAGTTGACAACTGAAATAATCTTTAACAATTAGGCTGAATTTGTGAAATTGGCTGAAGTAAACATTTCAGCTGAATTCCCGTGTAGTCTTAACGACGGCGGCGTCCATTGAAACTTCTTGGCTTATATAATTTACTTTTCAAGGTTCGATGGGCAAGGGGAAGTTTCAAATGAAAGGCTTTTATTTGCTTTACGAATTTGGGAGAGGGGGGAGAGGGAGAGAAGGGGGACAGTCAATTGGACTTAGGCTCCAAATTAGGGGTATAGTATCTAGATAAAGCTCAAACAGAGGTATTGTTTCTAATTGAGAAGATCATGAGTCTATCTGTATTTTTAGACATAAATAAATATTCAAGTTATCTTTACTCGTGGGTAGTAAATGTTTGTTTAACTGAAGTTTTGCAGTCATGTTTTCAATAAACCTTAAAGTCTTTCTTGATCCTTTTTTATTCGCCTCTGCGATGAGATAAGCAAGGCGTTAACTTGTTTGTAAGTGATATTTCATTAGGCGATAGATGTCCACTGCTGGAAATAGGCCTCCCTCAATAGTAAAGTAATTGTAGTAATAGTAGTAGTAAATCGCGCTATTATTTTTAATTAAAAAATATAAATTTCATCAGCTACAGCGCCATTTAAATAAGAACACAACTGACTACAAAAAGTTAGGCATCGATGTATATGTTTTATTACTGGTAACTGAATCTTATTTAGTAAAAAAAACTTAGCATAGGTTCCGCCGCAACTATTATTCATACCACTGAATAGTAATGTGCAAACTATTACTGTGTTCTAGTCTAAATGGCATTGTTGTATGCTAGTGAATTGACTAGCGTAACGAGACTTAACTTCGTCGACTTAACTTAACGTCCGTACTGTTCGACGGCTAGCTAACAAATCCCCCTCCCGTCGGTGGAGCGGCCGTATTTATAGTGATGGTTGCAAAAACCGGTTTATACTTTTAGGTTAGGTATTGAAATAACACTTGGTGTTATTAACCACGTGTTGCTTTACATTACAAGGAGTGATATTGAACAAAGACTTGAGTAATTACAAGTTACAAACGATTCCAAACAGATAAAAGATGTTTTCTTGACTGATTATTTGACTTATTTAACTAAAGTGATTCTTTTTAAATGTCGCGAATCATCTATCACGCCGATATATAAAAAGAGGTTTTAAGTTCTTTAAAAGCTATGGCAGTAGAAAACAGATATAACCAAAACAGAAGAACAGAATTCTGGAGACGTTAAATCAAATGAAATATGAATTAAAAAATAAATGAGAGAGGGGTAGTATGCTTTATTTCCGGTAAGGGATGTCGTTAAGTCCGCTTTCTGCCGCACAGGAAATCGAAGAAAAGATTGCGAATACAGCGTTATACTCTAATAGCAACCTTCGCGATGTGATACTATCAATAAATAAATATGAACACTGCTCTCAGACCTGGAGAAATGACTAATCTGATGATATACTTGGGGTTATTTATACGTATATACCCACGCGATTTAATACATGGCTTAAAGCATGATATTAGTTGTTATACTAACAGCACATTAATAGAAAAATTCATTGATGCAGGCCGGATTCGAACCAGGTACCTTCGGAGTGGAAGGCAGGCGTTCAAACTAGGCTATCAACAAACAGTAGGCTCAAGAATTAAAGGTTTAGAAGACGTTGAGTTTGGCGACGAATGATATAGCTGAAAGAGAAAAGGAGGAGCCTGAAGGAGTGGAAACTAAGTAAGAATATTAATTTTCAGAAAGAATAGGTGACTACCTTGCAGGTAGGTAATTGGAAATCATCAAGAGATAACCACAAAAGGTATATTAAATAGGTATCGCTAGTTAGGATGATATATACTGGACCATATCATTATCATATGACTGTGAAGGAGAACATCGTGAGGAAACCTTCATATCTATGTGATGACCATTCATCGGACTGCTATGTGGAATGGAGAAGGCAATGACAAGACCACTACATTATAACTGACAAGGAAGTCGACGTGTACACTACACATGATGACCACGACCTTCAGTGATAAGGAAATATAACTAAGAAGAAGGCTTCTAAGGTTATGGATAAAATATACATTACTATGAAATTATAAGAGCAGTTCAAATGATGGTACGTGATACGAATCTTTAAACAATAAAGGGAAAGTTAAGATATTTTGTTTGTTCGATTAGTTGTCTATATCAGCAATGCTTTCAACTGATGGTAAGTGATACGATTGCCCATAACATAGCGTTAGTTAAAATGGTATACACAGCGCCACATTTCGCTTACCGCCTTGAGACGTAAGGTGGTAATTCTCGGTACCTAAGTAATATCACTAGTACATACACCTTTCAAACTGGAATACAGTAATGTTTGCACATTACTGATGAGGTGGTACCTACTTAGACGGTGACCCACCACCACTTCTCAATATTTACCTCGCGACCCTTGTAATTTCAAAAGACCTTTTCCCATTTAAGTCCTATTGAAAAATTAAATTTTGTTCAAAAAAAACGGCTCGCCGTTTTCCAAACATTTGAATTAAATTGATAGAAAAAAAAAGATCTATTGAGTTTCACTTAATTGTGAGGGCTGAGTGAAAGGCTGAGTAAATGATTGTCAATTCAAAATTTGATCTCAAAAGGAAAGAGCATAATGGAGGCTCTAACAATTATTACGGTCCGTTTTATTGTTTGATCCCTATCACTTAAAAGCCTCTTGTCATTTTCTTTTTTTAAAAAAAAATGTTTTTTTTTACCTTCAACAAATTATATTCATCGCGTTCTCTTTGTTATTTTGTATCAGGAATTCTCTTTAACAATATTCAAGTTGAAGATTATTCAAAATCTCCTTTCACTTTGTTTCTATAGTACAATTAAGTATACTACTACATAAGAAAGAAAAACAGCCGCTGTTTTTTCTTATTGTGTTTAATTTGATATCAAATTTCTTTTGACTTTTCTTTTAAAGATTTGTGATCCTTTCAAATAATTCTCATTGGGAGTCTGGTGACATTAAGTTTAAAGGAATCATTGAAGTAAATATAATAAGTTTAAACATTGAAGTTTAGTGAAGTGATGGTTTGAGGTCAAGTCTTACTAAATCTATTAGAAAAAAACAAATTAGGTATAAAATTTTACATTCATCATTGACTGACGTCCACTGTTGGACATAAGCCACCCTTAAATGTAGGCGGTGTTTGGGCCGTGTACCACCACTCTGGCCCAATGTGGGTAGATGTGGATCCAGAGAATCGTTTGTTGATTAGCAGTACCACGAGCAGTTGAGGTTGGCTTTTGTCTTATCGTATGGGACCTTTAACACCCCTCTAAAATATAATAATATAGTATATATTACTTAAGTAAAAAAAATAGTCCTTTTTTATTTAAATTTTCCGAATCAAAACGAAGAAGTCGTTCACCTGATGATTTACACATTACACTCGTCGCCGAACATTAGGTGTAAAGTCTCATTACCTCAGTAATTTCACTAGCATTCAGTACTCATCAAACTGGTACATAGTAATATTCGTATATTACTATACGGCAGTAAAAATAGGAGCTGTGACGGTACCTTCACGGTCTCCGGCAACAGAGACTCACCAACAATAAGAGTATTCACCAGTTTTCTCTGAAAATACTGGATTGATTGTCCACAAGATTTTATTAACAACGTAAAATATGATCTTTAATTTAGGCGATTATTATAGTATACATAATTAGTATTCCGCCTAAAAACATTATAATTTCCAGTTAAGTATCAATTAAATTTTCTAGCAAACGTTTGAATTTGTTGGAAACAACAACATAAAAGTTATGTTTTATATATCTCACAGCTTTATCTCTTTCTGATATAATATTGAAAATTATTATTATTAAAACATAATATATACACGGTGTTATTAAATTTGAATACATTTCACAATATTAATATCGATGTAAATTTAACTACTACTGAAGACGTCAAGTAAAATTGGAGGCTGTTCTTGAAATATAATCTGATACGTGAAATTTACGATCAATTACGTCCTATATAAATTTAAGGCTTAACTGCGTGCTAAATATATTTAGTGGATTATCTTCAGCTCGGTTTGATGTTTATTAACCAACGGAAAGGAGACGGTGCTCAATTAAGAAGTTTGTCTTTATTATTGTCTTCTTGAATGTATAACCTTACTGAAGCTTATACTGAGCAATTATTATATTAAGTTGTCTTTAAAGTTTGTCACTGGTTCATCATCAGCCGATACACGTCCACTGCTGGACATAGGCCTCCCCCAATAGTGGAGGAATCTGAGCCATTTTCCCCTACGAAGGTACAATCGGGGTTGGTGGAAAGCCAGAGTTGTTGCTGAACTGAGTCCTGAGAGTTATTGTGAGGAATCTCCTTAACCCTGTCAAAATTAATAATTAATGAGCGCAGTTATCAATTAGCTTTATAAAAATTGTGTGAATAAGTATATGATCATCATCATCAGGCTGCCGCAGTCAGCTCCTTGATATAGGTCTCTTCCTCTGAACGTCTCTTAGCTAGATCTTCGGCTACACGCATCCAGACAATCCTTGGGTAAATCCTACCTCTATCCTAATTGCTACTATTGTCTAAACGTGGTCTCCACTCTAAGCTACGTCTACTCCAGCGGTGGTCACTTCTCCTATAGACATGACCAACCCTCTCGACTTTGCATATACCTCATCTCCTCCTGTCTTCTGATGAATTATTTAATTTCAATCTTATCCAATAAAGAAACGCTCAGTTCTTACCATCGCTCTCTGATCAACTTGGCGGGAGTAAGTATATAAGCTTACTGATGATTTTTAACTTAAATATATCCGGAGTCGTTGTGAAGGGTTCTAATCCGGCCTGCACCAACAAATTTTTAAATTTATATGCAGTTAGTATAACAACTAATATCACGTGCTTTAAGACATGTATCAAAGAGAACTGGACGACGCTGAGTTTTCGCTTTGGGACGTAAGGTGTTAATTCTCGTTACATCAGTAATTTTACTAGTTATACCTTCAAACTGGAACACATTAATGTATATTACTATTTTGCAGTAGACATTAATGATCTGGGGAAGGTTGCGGTTAAAATATATATAACTTCAAACATTATTAATATTTATATTTAGATTTCATTAGTTACATTTTTTATACTACGCAGATGGTAAATAAGTAAGCCTGTCTAGTGGTAAGCAGTTACAGCAGCCTGCAGCACTAGTGGTACCACTAGCAAGTTGCCGATTCCATTATACTTAAACACATCCAACGAATATAACGTAAGTCGTGAAATTACGCAGTACAGTAGTTAACGCGAAAGTTATTCGAATGCAAAACGTATTAGATTGTTATGCAAATGTATTCCGCAGCGCTACCAACTGCTGCATTATATAAACGATCTGATGCTGCGTCTGCCTTCCACCGAGGAGTTGAGCATTACGCACCTAATATTGTTTAATGTAGGCACATTAAACGGCCGTCAAGTTCGCTTCAATTCGACGCTTCCGTCACGACGAGAAAATTTGACCTCGTTAAAATTAACTGCGCTATTTTTCCCTCACATTGTTTGCGATATTCATTGTTAATCGAGTGACATTATTCTTAATAGTTCTTAATTCCTCAGGTCTACTGTCGCAGCACTCCAAAGGATACAAGCATCCAATTTAATTTGTTTTGTTCATGAGTTCTCTATATTCGTTCAAGCGAAATGCTTTTACTATGTTCGTTTACACGAAATCATATTTATTATTTTACTATGTTTATTCGGATACTTGGCTGTTTAGGCCTTACATCCAAAATTATATTATATGATCATTTAGACAGATTTAAAATTAATAGGAGATATGAAATAATTTGTATTTTGATGCAATTTAACTTCAAAATTATAACTTTAGATAATATTTAATAAAAGGTTTCAACATTCAACATTTTCTTTAGCTCCCTAATATTTACTGTGTTTTATAATCAGCCGCTATCTGTATTCAGCGGTTCCTGCGACCTTTTTGTTTAATTACTAGTATTTTTACCTGTATGTTTTTGTATATACTAATTATCACTTGAATCATAAACAAGATACTGTGAACTATTGTAATTTTAAGTACTATGTGGTGTTAGTTGACACAACTTAATAAATAACAGGGCTCATAGTCCCCTGAAAGGCGATTGAAGGCTATTCTCAGACTAACTCTGCGCGATCTAATGAGAAATGAGAAGATCCGCAAAAGAACTAAGGTCATTGATTACAGTAAGAATTGCTAAACTTAAATTACAATGACTATGACACATTTCTCGAAGGCCGAGCAGTAAAGTCCTAAAGTACAAGATCTGGTTAAGGTCTAACCTAGAACTGATTGGAGTGGAGATCTTTGGTTAGGTCTATGTCCAGAAGTGGGCCTTTATCGGTTGATAATGATGATTCTACCTTTATTATAACTGTACAATATTTATCAGTAAAGAAATCGTTTGATACATATCTATGATGTTTCTCCTCTCTCTTTTATATAATAACTGGAGAAGTAGTATTAATGATGTTAATATCTAGCGTTAATGATGAAGTGGTTTGAGTGGTTCGTGTAAATGGAGAATAATGATAGAGGTTTTATGAACTGGCAATGTTTGTGGTTAAGGTTGAGTCGGCTGGAAACGATCTACCAGCGTCTTAAGGATCCCGGGCCGTCTCCCATTCCGTGCCAAATGATTTATCTCAGCAGTAAATGCACTATTCGAAGGCATGTACCCGATCGTAAAGTTTTACGATCCCTCGCCGACTAATATTACATGGCGTGTATGAAGCGTCAGCCATGACGTCATGCCACTAAATAAAAATATAAAAGTGGAGCATCCACCCCATTTACTGTTCCTACAGTACTCTATTATCATTTATGTTTATTTCGGGCTAAAGCAAAAATCTGGTACATGCCAAGTTCATATAGAAGATTAGTTTACAAATTACTGTTTACGCTCTGCGTTGATAGAAAGCCTCAAAATTCTGTAAACAGGTTTTATATAAAGTATTAAAAAGGTCTATTTATATTTTCTTTTATTCGATGATACCAACGAGATGTTGAGCTTATAATATAATTTAAGATGATATACACAGCATCACATTGCGCTCGTCGTTGTCGACAGAAGATGTTGTTTCATTACCCAAGTAATTTCATTAGCATACAGGACCTTTCAAACCGGAACACAGTCACATTTGCATATTACTACTTGACGGCAGAAATAGAAAGAGCAGTGGAAACAAGCAGGGTGTTCACTTGAAAGTAAATGATATACATCCTCATAATATAGCGCTAGTCAAGTTAGTACACAGCATT
>DWLS01005390.1:0-12755 GCA_018246255.1 Pachliopta kotzebuea | reverse complement strand
CCTTTGTGACACTATATTACTTTTATTAAATTAGTATTATTATATATATATACGTGTAAGTGTACATAAAGAATAAAATAAATAAATAAATAGGTGCTACCAAATTTCATTTATGCTGAAAATTCAAGTTTATCACTTGTCCTACTATAGCATCTCCCATCTCCTGGGTTGACTGGCAGAGAATGCCTGTAAGCATTAAGTCAAAAATAAAATAAATAAAACTGTGTGAAAATCCTTTGAAGACATTTGTAAAGGTTGTGATAAGCATTAGCTTTATAAATCATATATTCTTCATGCTCTTTGATCTCAGAATGATAGCTGTTGACTTCGCAAATAATCGGTTGATAGCCTGGCTTCTAGCAAAAGGTGGGAAAGTTCATCGCAGGAAGTGATGCTGATACACTCCCGTATAAGATTTATTCCGCCAGCCAGCATGTCTTCCGTCTTCTACCTTGAATTAGTATATATTGAGAGATTTTGATCTATATTGATAGATAGGTATCTTCTATATTGATATAAAGTCAATTTTCAAGATGGTATACTTGGTTGTGGCCAGTTATTAAAGAGTTTAAATTAATTGACATATCATTATTCTCAGGTCATACTTATAGATATATGACATCGAAGAATACAGTAACAATTACGGTAGAGATATAAGAAATATACTAATCTTCTTTATTATTTAATGAAAATGTGTCCTTAGTCAGTTCTGAGTCTTTATGTTGCCTAAAAGATACAATTTTTTTTTAATGTACACAATTAATATAAGTCTAGTATGAAAAGGTTTTGGTTCCTTTAAATATATTTATTTGATGAACTGATCACGAGAAAAGGTGGATTAGTTTTATCAGAGACAGTTTTTGTTAACCACCACAAAATCCACTATCTTCCTATTTTTTTCCAGAAATCTCAATTCCTTTTAAGTACTTAATTCAGTATGTTATCAGAAATGTAGGTATTCTCAGTAATAATAAAATGATGCGAAATGATTTTCGGAGCTGATTACTATTAGACGTACAAACGCTATAATAACATAATTGATCACAGATTCATGTTACTTGTAACATTTAAACAAACTACTTGTTAATTAAAATCATGCTAGATAAACGTTAGCGTTAACTTGCAGCACTGTAACAAGTTCAGACATACCATAACAATTGTGATATGAGAAAAAGTTAAAAATAATAACATAATTAGAATCAAAATTGTAACTAGTTTCAAGAATTTTGTAAGAAATAAAAAAAACGACGGAGACTCCATTATTTAGAAAGAAACGTAAAAGATGGGAATGGAATGATACAAATAAGTTATGAAAGACGGAGAGAGGAAGAAAAACGGAAACGAGAAAAATATCGAAATAGAAATATAGCTCGCCTCCACTATGTCAGGGAACGAAAGTTAAAAATATTGTCGCATAGCCCGAAGTTCAGATAAACGATGGAGCAGGTAAATGATGGGTTGATATAAGATCTTTGATATATGTGGAAGGTCATGTCAGGTAAACCGGCGACCTGGTGAAGATCGCTAGGAATTAATACAGATGGATACAAACGGTTCAGCAGTAGACGACAATAAAATAAAATTATATTTTTTTTATTATTATTTTATGCGGCGTCGAGACGAGCAAAGTTGTTTACCTGATAGTAAGTGACACGCCTTCCAAAAACGTAGCATTGATTAAGAAAGTTTACACTTTATCACATTGTGCTCGACGCCTTGAGAACAAAGGTGTTAACTGTTGTTAGTAAAGATGATGTACAGCGACTATACTTAATAATCTGATATCTTCATTCTAATTATTGAAATAGATATCTTTATACGTAGCCCGTTAAAGCTTGACAGTTCTAAAAGGCTCTGAATGATAAATTAATGAATCGTAATAAATCTTATTGAAATGATCGATCTTCATCGCCAACTCACCGAACAGGTTTAGCCCTTCCCCTGCCCTTTGTTCTAATTTGATTAAGTTTATTATATAGAATTTTCTAATACAGAACCTCTTTAAAGTTAGTCGTTAACATTCATCATTATCAGCCGATAGACGTCCACTGTTTTATGTAGGACTCCTCCAATAGTAGAAGGATTTGGCCATTTCCACCACGCTGGTCCAATGCGGGTTGGTGGGAGGGCAGAGGCTCGTTTATTGATTAGCAGGCTGCACCGTGAGCAGGTGAAGTTGGCTTTGGTACCCTGACTTGTTGGGTAGAACCCTTACACCCCATCAACATTATTAAACATATATATTTAGAGATATCTACAACAAATTCAAATATACCTTAGAGATGATTATACAAAACAGTAATATGTAACTATTATATATTCCGTTATCATTTTATGTATAGCCGTTGTTGCTAATGGATATGAAAACTTGTTCAACCAAACAATTTTTATCATTTATTAGAACAAAATAAATAAACCCCGACATGGCAACGTCAGCGTGGTTTTAACAGTATGAAATAAACATTTAATAGAGGCGCTTTATTAAAAAAGTTTTTTAATTTAACCAAAAACAAATCAAAAGCATAAAATATATCGTGTTTATGTGAAATTTGAATTTATTTTATAATGTTCATCACCATGATGGCCCTGAATCATTGAACTGGTGAACTTTTACCAGATCGTCGGTCCTCCTCGTGGTCTATCTTCCAGCACCAGTCTGTACTGTCCCACCAGCCGTCAGTCTTACAATATGCCTTGTTCATTGACACTAAAGTCTAGCACACTTTTAGGATATGTCGGTGACACTGATTCTTCTTAAAATCTCTTTTCTGTTTGGTTGCAAAAAAACTCCAAGCTTATTTTTTTCCATTACGTTTTGAACAATTTGAACTTCTTTTACGAAGACTACAATAAGTGATCCAGGTCTCTGTTCCATACCTCAACATCTACAAAGTCTTTGGATTTTTAGATGAGATTTTAGATGAGTTATCCAGGGGATTACTATCATCATCATCAGCCGATAAACGCCCATTGCTGGGTATTGGCCTCTCCTAAAGATCTCCACTCCGATACGTCTTGCGATACCTGAATTCAGTGGAAGCCCGCGAGCTTCACCAGATCTTCAGTCCACCTTGTGGATCTGGGTGATAAGTAACATTATATCTAATTTAAAGTATAAACAAATTTGTTCTCCATTTATTTGTTTTAAATTATATTGTTTTATTTAATGTTAATATTGTGGGAGATGTTTTATTAACTGTAGTACAATAAATATATCACTCAATTGGTATTTACAAATATAACAAAACCTAATTACATTCAATACATTGAAATATTCGTTTCGATCTTGTTTGGACTTGTTTTTCTATTAATTGTTTAAAGTTTAAACCTGTACTTTATTAATCACATAGCAAACAAACAATGAACAAATAACCATTAACCTTTTAGTTCCATGTCATTAAATGTGCTTATCATCATAATTTAAAAGGTGTCTCCGACTTATTTTTGATTCCTGATTTGATAATCGTAAGGAAAACATCAAACAACACCTTCTCAATACCTCGCTAATCATAAGGTTCTTTAAACTTAGAGTCTTTACTAGATCTCTGTTATCGATATCTCTAACAAACGCATTGCGAACTATACTATAGTTAGACTATCAAAGTTATAACTATGTGAACATCTAATTTATCGGATCATTAGCCCAGTAAACTGACGGATAATAGTCTCCCTTTGGAACTTGTTGGTTTACTAACCATAACTATAAATAATCGACAAAATTAATCAAAACTGTAAAAAGCACCCGGTAATTGGCATATTCGGTAATTATGAAGGTTAAACATTCCACTTTAAGCCTTTCAAACATTACACGAATTTCCGTTAATATTATTTTGTATAATTTTTTTAACTGTTTTACTTTTACTAGTTCAAGTCAAGTATCTTTCTCTACCAACCGCATGCCTTGTAAAACAGTGATTCCCTATGTCGTTTCCGGTAGCATTTATAAGTTTTTCCTAACCCCAAACTTCTATTAATAATATCGTAATAAAGTCGTTAGTGGATCCAAAAATGTATTATTAATACACAAGTACATTATAAAAAATAATAATCGAAATGTAATATATACTTATTACAACTAAATATAAATAGAGAAAAATTAATACTTAGTTTTAATTGTTAGTATTACTTAGTACTTTACTACTATTATATATTAAATATGCCACCACAATCATAAAAAATACCCGTGAATACAATAATATTAAATAAATCTTTATTAATTAGAAAAAAGATTACATAACAATCGTCATTGACATGAAAACCCATGTATTCTAGTCTACCAGACTTCACCACCTCATAAAATTTAGGCCACGTGTTAGTAGTCACTTTGTAGATAGAACAGAAGTAACTTTCGATAGCTAAATTTTCAGCACTTAACAAACGAAGCTAATTTCCTAACAATTAATACACACGTAACTATACAAGAGAAAAACCAGAAAATCTTTCGATTTTTATACAAGCTTATTATCATAAGTTTTATAACTTTTCTTTACAGTTATCACTTTATTTTTTTTGCAAAATATAAATACCAACAAAACCTTTTTTTAAAACCGACTATTTATCTTGTCATCTGCCGACAAACGCCTGCAGCTGGACATGGGCTTTCTTAAAGTATATTTTTCTTATACTACGGGGAAGCAAGGGGTCCTTTGTTTGGGTCAGGTGGGTAAAGTGTTGTGTGGGGTCCAAACCAAACCAACTTCTTAGGCTTTAGGTCTCCACCAACCTGCATTAGGCCAACGTGATAGGAGACGGTCCAAATCTTCATTTTATTCAGGGAGGCCTATGTCAAGTAGTGGACGTCTATCGGCTGATGACGATGATCTTATACTACGCTAATGTAACAAAAATCATAAAAATATCAAACCATTATTTACAGGCTACATTTTGATTGTTAATTGTTTAAAAAAACAGTAAATATGTTGGATTGAAAATAAACTAAAAATACTGAAGAGTATCATAAAATGCTTGTTAGTATGACAAAGTATTTACTTTACTTACTTACTTTTTTATACTGCACTGAAATATAATTTTAGAAACATTATGAAGAAAGGGGATGATTGTCTGACATCCCCATAAATAACGAAACGAAATAACACGAATAATTACAGACGCTTAGGGTATGCGCAATGCAGGTGGTGAATTATGTCAGAAATGTACATACCGATTATCTACAGAATTTAGCTACAGTAACTACCTCTATGTTGCTGAAGAACATTTCATTGCAACATTCCTTTATTTCGGATTGTAGTGATAAACATTTACAAGAATAAATCATTGCTAGAAGCAAATTATAAACATTTCCAATTCGGCATATTTAATAGTAATTTTGGTATAGGTAGATAAAAAAGTCCATATTCCACTTCCTCCTTCAAGGTCTGCAGCGCAGCCGTGACTCTACGGGTGTTGCGACTGTCCATGGGCGTCAGTAATATCATCACGTGTACTGTTCGCTCGTTTGCCCACTATCATTATAAAAGAAAATAAAAATATATAATTTTTATCAATATAGCCTAATAGAATCATAGATTCTTAAATAATCTATACAATATGAAATCTCCATATATTAATGTAGAACTGATTGGTAAGATGGCATAGCGATAATTTTGAAAAAAGAAGAAAAAAGATTGTCGTATGACGCATCGGCGTCGCTCTCCCGTGTCGGCTACCAAAAGAAGAAGGACGTATTTTTATAATAACCTTAATTAAACGAGCAGTTTAATACACTAAAGTGTGTTTAAGAATCAATCGTCCCCCAACCCCATATTAATAAATACTTTTTTAAACGGCGAAACGAGCAAGACGTTTACCTGATGGTATGTGATACGCTTGTAGTAATTTCATTTTGCTCAGTAATTTTTTTCATTTGCCTCAGTAATTTCACTAGCAAACAGCACCTTTCAAACCGGAATACAGTAATGTTTGCAAATTACTATTAGGCAGTAGAAACAGGAGCTGCGGAGGGCTAGAGACCCACCGCCAGTTATATAACTATAGGAGAACAGCCGTTGCTCTTTACTTTTTCATGGAATGGAGTTGGTGACGGTGACCATATCAAATTAAAAAATATCAAAAGTAGCTTTATTAAAGAAAGTAATTATTTCGCTACTGCAGAAAAGTGAATGGAAATATTAATTACGAAAACCTTTCTGCTAAATTTTGCCAGTGAATCGGTGTACAGCTCTTTGATAGCAACCCATGTCCAGGACATCTACCAGCTGATAATGATGACATATATTCTAAACTACGTCAGTATTACTTCAATATTCCTGTTCCGTTTTAGTTGTACTGTTGATTGAATTCAATCGTATGTAAACTTGTATTTGAACTAATGATCACTTGAATCGTGTGTTGGTGTTTACTCCTTTAACTACCGATGTAGGTAAATGCTTTAATTCGGGAATATAGCATCTGGTAACTGCAAAGCATTTGACTGCTTTTCGTAAGGTCTCCGATTTAAATCCGATTCTTTCGTAAAAAAACACAGCTCAAAACAAGCGAATATGCAATTGGATTAGGGTTAGAGGCTTCACATGTACTATTTTCAGCTCTTCATGTTTAACGAGATGAAAGCTCGAGTTCCTCCCTAATACTCGTATAAAGAATAGCTAATCCTATAAAAGCTAAAAAAGTAACCCCGGTAATGAACAATAAGCTTTCTATAGTTCTGGTTAATAATTTTTAGGAACAGCAGGCTTTTGAAAATAGTGAACGCCTTTTAAAAGATGAAATGCTTAGGAATGCTACGATATTCTCGCTTCTATTCGCTTGTTATTTCAGCCTATTGATTACTTTAGGATATAGATCTCTTCAATAAGAAGTTTTTGAGATTAGCACAGCAAATATTTAAATTGCCAATTTTATTTAGATAAAATTCCGTGTTATTAGTTGTATGAAATTTTATTACAATCAAAAATAATGATTGATGGATAAAATAAATATTACGGAAGTTAATTAAAAAGAAAAACATCCTTACATACGAGAATAGGTATAGGTCGATCTGGTGAATGTACATTTAGCCGAATTGTTTATAAAGGATTAATAATATTTGATCGTATTCGCGAAAACCAATATCCGCCAAATCGTCTCGAACAAAATAAGCAACAGTGAAACTTTATAGTGAAATTCAGTTTAGCAAACCTTTGGTAAAGCCCGACATTGCCACTAGTAGTTTCCATGTTAAAAGTAATAGTAAATATTATAAGCAACTTATCCATGATAATAACAATGGATGATAATAAAGAATCATAGAGATTCTAAGAAAAAACTGTAACAAATTACGTGTATAAAGATTTAATGAATATATAGATAAATTGATTTTATCAGATTTTTATCATTTAACCTTTATGTATAAAAGCCTAAAAAAATGGATATTTGTTTGTAATATGAATATAACTGATTTTTCCTTGATATAAGTTTACACGATTCAAAGTTGAGATCGTGAGCAGTATCGAACTTTGTTCATACTTAGTCATATGTCAACCAACTTCTATGCAAACAACTTTTACTCCACTTTATAGTAAAAGAGCAGGTATTATTTTATATTATTTGTATTATATTCAAATAAAACTGATTTTAAAATGTTTACCCCTTTCATCGCACTGCCGCAGAGGTCCCCACAGGATAGACTCAAACAATGCTATTACATCCCTGGGAGCGTTAAATCGAAAATTATTGTTCAAAGTTCCATATTACTATAACACTGTACACATTGTTATCAATGTACAAATGTAATAACAAAACGTATTACATTATAATTTAACAGATCATTGCTTAAAAAAAACTTTATTGATTTTACTATTGGGGCTCAAGTTAAATATAAGAGAATCAAAGCAGCAAAAGCTCTTCGAACATAACTTTATCTTTAAGTTATTTTCTTTTTACTGTACAGTCATATAATAACTGATAAATTATTTTGAAACAATAAAAAAATGCATAATCTTACTATAATTTCCTCAGTTGTATAAAATAAAATACAAACTTAACAGCTACAAATTAATATTGCTATGCAAACTGAAGGTATATCGAGCTCTTATAAGTGGCAACGGAAAAACTTCTCGATATATTATAAAAACGGAAAGACCCGGAAACCGTTCGCAGTTGTTAAAGTAAATAGCAATTATAAAGAACCATAAAGTGTGTACTTATTTAACTTACCCGAAGCTAGTTTATAAATATTGTTGCCTTTAATATAAATAACATCAAAAGTTTCTATGAAAAGTACTTTTATTTTAGGTACCTATTTATTACTTTCCATCAATAAGTAGTTATTATTTTCTTACTATATTTATATAGTGATTTTAATAAACTTTAGTATAATAATATTCAATAATAGTTTGTTTATTGTTTACATTCTTCAAAAGACATAACAAAATAATTATATTAAAATTTTTGGGCTAATAGAAATTACAATACCCGTGTATATCTAAATTTACTAGACACAACACAAGCACTTTGCCAACCCTGGAGAAACCATACCACGCCCTTTAAAGATTTTTTGACATTCAAATGATCCAGACATCATCATTTTATTGTTCCTTAGGAAAACTTAGACAGAGAGCTCATTCCATAACCAGATGGTTCTTTAGAGAAAAATTCTTCGGAACTGGACCTTCGTGACTATTGCGGTCCTAGATCATAAAGAGGAATTTTTTGTTGATAGTTTTTTTTTTGGGTTAAATGATTATGGAACGAGTAACAAACATAAAATTTTGGTCTGATTGAATAATTTCTAAATTTACCCAGTGGTATAATCGTCAGCATTAGCTCGCTTCGCAGAATCGATTTCTATTCATAAAGAAAAAAAATTTAGCATTGTTGTTCACAGTTTGTTAAATAACGTGATATTTGTGATAAATTTAAACAACTATGCAATATTAAAAGGCCCTCTTTGGTTTATTTAGAATTAAACATAAATTAAAACGATTATATTTTAAAAGGCTGCTATATTGAAGAGTTTCCTCACTGGATTCCCTATTGTCATATATTTTAATGAGGCAAAAACTGGAAATTTCTGCTTCTATATTTTTTTAAATGGAACTTTTCAAGTTGATTCTGGATAAATTTCCGGCTTAAACATTCACATTACGTTTAAATTCCGGTTACCGTTAAAGTCATTTATCACCCTCTGAAATTCCTGATTGCGTATTATAATGGTTGGTTTACTATAACAAACAAAAAACGGATTTAAAAGCATTGAATTTATCACCAACACATAAAGGTTTGATTTATTAGGGAAAATAATGGGAGAAATAACACATTTATCACAAAAAAAAAACTAAATATCTGTAGAGAGGATATTCGTAGTTAAATCCCTTTACTTTTTTCTTCCATTTTATATTAGTATACATTTCTTTAAAATTAGGTAAAAGAAAACAATAATAACGGTAGAAAAGTTAGATAGTTAGAGTTTGACTTTATCTACTGTATAAATAAGGCGTGATATGTATATGACATCGATTTATTAACCAAAAAATTACAATTGACGCAATTAAATTTTTATATAAACAGTTTTTCTTTATGATAACACTACACCATATCAAATTTTTCAACATGCATCCGAATTGTATATATATACGAAGAGATAAAATAAACATACCCAAGTAGTAGAACGTCTGCGAGGTTCAACATCAGATGTTATATAAGGTTCGTAGAATATTCATAGACAAAGAAATACAAATGCTTAGTACACTATTACGTTTAACTAACGTTTAACATCTAAATGAATATGGTTATAACATAATTGCGATTCCATATAGGCTGAATATTTCATTGTTATAATGGAATTCACATTACGGGATGTTTACATCTCGAAAATTCCACATTTATGATGTCGCTTTACTTTATATATACTATGTAGTCGGCACAAAATTATACTAAGCTTATATAAGCGAAGTATAAGATTATTTACATGTTTAGTTAAACAATTATTAAAGATGTTAATTTTTTTTCAATAACATTTCAAATTACATTATTATAGTGCAAAATAAGTACAGGCTTTCGGTGTATAAAAATACACTTTTGAAATCGCGAAAGTCTGTAAATAAGTTCTTAATCCGGAGTATAAACGAACCGACGAGACACGTTCGGCGTTGGCCTGAATCTTGTTGCCAGACTTAATAGAAAATTTCAAACTTTCAGATTCGCCAAGGACCTAGGTCACGTTTGTTATTTATTTCTCTTAAAAAGTACTTACTGGGTATAACCTCAAAAAATACATAAGAATACAATTAAAATGACCATACTAGATAACCGAAGTTATGTTAGTACATATTTCTTTAAAAATAAGAAAAAGAAAACAATAATAACGGTGGTAAAGTTGGATAGTTTGATTTTATCTACTGTGAAATTTATAAGATAGCAATATGTAATATATTCATAATATAATGACAAAAAAAATACCATTAATCAATCAACAGATCTAAATAAATATTTCCTATATCTCTACACTAAAATTTCAAATCATTTGTATAATAACTTTTACAGGACTAAAGTTTGAAGTCAATAAAGCCAATCGTTTGACTTGTAAAACAGAGATCTCCCGTTCGATTCTAGAGCCACACTTTGAGGAGTTAAGGTTGTGTTAAGTTATTTCTAGCTGCTACTCTCAAATTTAAATCAAGTTATTTAAAAAATATATATGAATCAACGCTTTAGTGAGGATTTCCTAAATATTTCTTAAAGTACAGTGTGAAAATCATTGAGAAGAAGAGATGTTTAAAAACGTATCACAAGCGGCAGATGTGTATTAGCATTTGCTCGCCATAGCTTTTGATGTACTAAAGCTTTTAAAGGTACTGCACCCGAGTCTTAAATTACCCTGTTAAAGACAAAGCGAAGAGAGAGAGCAATATAAAACAAACTAATGAAATATTCCTTGAATCCGTGATTGTAGTTAGAACATGATCTCTCTTAACGCTTTGTGACTCAACTGAGCCATAGTATTGAACATTCCTCTTTGTCTATAAAGGAACAAACAAGATTTAAATTTCGCATTCGCTATATCAATTTAAAAAGAGTGAATAGGCATTTGCTGGGTTAATGCGCTTTACCATCATAGACCACATCTTCACTTAACACCAGGTGGGATCGTGGTCAAGCATTAACCTGTACCTATGTAAAAAAAAAAATCTGTGGAGACTATATTATTTAATACATGCTTATTTCAAAGTATTTCCCTGTTTTAAATAAGTATGCGGTAAACAATATCAGAAAACGTATTATAAAATGTTTTTCTTCAGTTATATTATTACTAGGTGAATAATCAAAGACTGCCAGATTTAGATAAAAAGCGATTTTGAATTTGAGCAAACTTTCCACACAAAAGCGACTTTGGTTTAATAAAGATTATATTATAATAACACAAGATTATATTTTACTAAAATGTATAAAAATGCCAAAGTCTACTTATTTAATATAGTGATGATAATTAATCGTTTACTTCATCATTTCCGCATGTTGATGTTCACTGCTGAACATGGTCGATAGCTCGCTTCGAACATTGTTAGAAGACTTTGTCTTCAGGGACAGGGTACTATAAGAGATATGCTATATAAAGTTCTTAATACAGACGAAAAAGAATTGAGAGAAAGGAGAGTGTTAATATTCCAACTCTTTGCACTAACTTACCATCCGCTACTAAGCAGTATCGCTATCTAGTTGCATCGGCGGTGAGTGGCGAATAATAACTCCGTGGCCGAATAATGGCCTTACGACTGGTAGAACCTAGGGCTAGACTAGAATTTCCTTTGAATAGCTTATTCTTTTGGCCATAATAGCTTAAGAAAACGGACCAAGGAAGTTCATTGCCTTCATGAGGTTGAGTAGGATAAGGTAGCATTCCGCAGAAGAAGAATACCTCTAATGGCTAGTAAGGTTTTTTACGTGAACATTATTAAGCTAAAAAACCATTAAGTTTACAAATCAAAACAAATTTTGCAATTGACTTTACAGAGGATGTAAGCTTTGCCCTAATTCTTGAATTTGGAGAAGAGATTTTCTTACGTATTTACGTAATCTCCGGAGATTTGTTCTAAATTGTTTTCGAGTAGTGGTGGTTTGTTAATCCTTTGGCGCTTATTTTGTTTGAGTTGGTAAATGAGTAGTACAAAGATTTAAGGTTCACTATTTGTCTCTCATGATTGCTTATGCCAGCTTTCTTTAGCTATTATAAACGCTTCTTATTCCTTAGATATTCCTTCATGCATATTTTCTACAAATAAAGGATATGTTAAAATATTAATTATAGATAATAATGTAATTCACTTCCTCCACTTGTTACGAAACCTCTTTGCGTCTTGAATTGATTGATAACGTATTAAATGAAATTAAGCTCAACTTCCGTAAGTTATGTGAACAGATCAGGTCAAATAAGGAGACATGGATAAATATTTATTATTATTGGTATATAGAAATTTACAATGCAAGGTTCAGTACGACGATCGATACTATACGTAGACTATGTAAGTGATTTATACATATGTTATATTCAATATAAAACACTCGCTGGGAGCCATTGGCTCAAAACATCACAAGATCGTATTTTATGGAGTACTTTACAAGAGATCTATGTCCAACAGTGGACGTCCGTCGTTTAAAATAATGATGATGATAATGAATACTAAATACGAAACAACTAACGGACATCCAACACAAACATATAAGCGGCAACTGTTCCTTCTTTAACAAAAGCATTTCTTCCCAATACCGACAAAGCATATGCACTGTTAAAAGGTATGAGGTTGAATCCGCTAATTGTT
>DWLS01005389.1:0-12755 GCA_018246255.1 Pachliopta kotzebuea | reverse complement strand
GTTCTCTCTCAGTTTTTATTAACTTAACATCATAACTTGGGGCAATAATCCCAAGCATGTAGTTTTTAAAAACCCTTCCACCCGATGGCTCAAGCTAACTCATCCTATTAATAAAAATCTTTCATATTCCCTCAAGTAGAATAAATCTCCTTAAATTTCTTTTTTTTATATAGGTACAGCTTGACGATCTCATCTGTTGTTAAGTGATGATGTGGTATATGATGGTAAAGAGCATTAATCTAGCAAATGTCTATTCAAACTTGAAGACGCTCACATCGTAATTGTATGGGAACACTGACGCCGGCAAGTTGTTCCATTCCTTAGCTGTTCTTATTAGAAACGAGGAGTCAAATCTCTTAGTGCGTAAACTGGGGATGTTTACAACATGAGGATGGAGTCTCGCCGTGCGTTTTTTCCGGTGATGAAAAGGTGATGAGTGAATTGCGTCATGTAATTGCACACTTTCCGAAATGGATCCTGTAGAACACCAACTGACCACACGACGCCTGTGATCAAGACTGTCCAGTTTAAATAAGACAAGTTCTTGATCACCAACAAGCATCTGGACTCCTCTCTCCTTGTTGTTGTTTTGATATTGAAATGTTCCTATTTATTCAAGATTTGTAGTGAATATAAACAAATATGTCCATTAATTGACGGCATCGACATTTTCTATGACATGCTCCTGGTCTTAAAAATAAAACTAATATCCAAGTTTCTTTATCTATAGTTGATAAGAGAATATGAAATTGATAAAGTTATTATGTTATTTTAAATTTTTATTTCATATGTATTTTGGTTGTTTTGTTAACATGTAAATTTAACAATTTTTTTTAGGACTGCTTTAACATATAGTGTTTTAAGAGATTGCTGTACGTCTGTAATTGGTTTACATACCAGTAAATCATTGATTCCCAAAGTGGTCTACATCGACCCCTAGAGGTCTATGACTACCTGCAAGGGGTCTACGTCAGCGATAAGAAATTTGGGGGTCTACGAAATGAAAATGGGGGTAAACGATGGTGGATCTCAACACATCCTTCTCACTAAAAATATTGACTTATTGCTTATGTTATTATATTTATAGTTTATTTAATGTTACGTATATTTTACGTTTTAAGATGATTTACAGTTCCGCTATACATTTCAACAGAGTAGCTTTAACTCAGTGACTCCCAAAGTGGTCTATATCTACCCCTAGGGGTCTATGAAAGGAAAATGGGAGTCCACGATAGTTTTAGCATTAGCCGAGGAGATTTTAGATGAACCCTTACAAAATTGACGGCAAATGTTGATAATTTACTATTAAAGCATCAGGTTCATACTTCTCAATAAAAATAGTAACTTATTGCTTATGTTATTTTATTTATAGTTTATTTAATGTTACGTATATTTTACATAACATATACAAAATTTTATTTTGTGTACTTTTAATTTAAATTCAATTAATGAATGTATAAATTAACATGTGTTGTTTACTTTAAGTTTTTAACATTAAACTTCACTACAGTTAGAAATTTAAAGGAAATCAATATCAGGTAAGTAGGGGGTCTACACAATACGGAGAAACATTCCAAGGGGTCTACGATACAAAAAAGTTTGGGGAACTCTGGTCTAGTCGAGTAAAAAGAATAGGATAAGGATATCTATCTTCATAGTCTCTCACCACACTCGTTTAATGCGACTTAGAACTGTACTAGATATTAAACTATTGGCTCGTCTCTTTTGACGATAACCATCCGGTTCAACGGTACACTAAATTACTACTATCCGGATTGAGGGACCATTACCTTTTGATATTACCGGGGTAACGAGACCATATCTCCAAAAGCCACGAGCTCAATGTATACCATCTTAACCAACACCATGTTATTGACAGTATCACTTATTATTACGTAAATGTCTCGCTTGTCTAGTCTAAAGACAAATACTATACTGCAGTAAATATTTGAAACGATATCTCTTCCCCTCTCCTTCTCTCTTTCCTCTTCTCCCAATGACTGCCACTTAAGGAGAAGAGTAATATGAATACATTGAGATCCAAATAATTAATGAAATGTTTGGAGACTGATAGACTTTGAAAGTCACTTGATAAGTGATAACAATGGATTACACTTGAAATTACGTGTTCGTTGATACTTTACGCCGGTATGAGTGATTCAAATTGGAGTATAAAGTATCATAACTCACCAATCAACCTTAACTAGTTATCAAGAAACGAGGCTCTGGCTCCCGACCAACACGCATTGGGTGGTGAGACAGCCCAAATCCCACTGTTGGGGAAAGCTTATGCCCAGAAGAAGACATATCTGCTGATGACGATGAATATACCAAAGTTTTCTCGCTTTCATTTATGTTAGATTGTTTCATCGCTATCACCTATTTTTAAGTGATTCATTAAAATTTTTATTACACTGGTGGTGGTAAGTCTTAAATTTGGTGGTGGGTGAAATTGTATTAAAAATTAAAAAAAAAAATAATATTTATTTTTGGTTTTTGAATCAACCTGTATATGGAGTAAAATTGGGGTACCGCCTATAACCCCACTATACGTGCGTTGTAAAAGTAGCCGCTGCTGGTGGTGGTGGTGGTGGGAGTGTAAGAAAGCCTTTATTCCATCGCTTCACATAAATACATAACCTTATACTTTGCGTGGTAATAAATGAAAACCTTAAATTTGTATCCGCACCTAAAAAGAGGTGTGCTTATAATTTACCATTGACTTATAAACTTCATAGATATTCAATGATATGGTAAAGCGTGTTAGTCGTATTAACATCATACCATATACGTACAAGGAATCGAACCTGGTTACTTTAGTAATACTGTAATAGGAATATAATTTGAAAAAATTGATATATTAAGAATAAATAAAAATTTAAATCGATAAATTGAGTATATACTGAATTACTTTTTATTTTTTATAAATTAAATTCTGTAACTGTTATTTAAGATGACGTTGTGAGTTGTATCATACGCCTGCCAAGAGATGGCGCTACCAGTATGTTAATCGTGTTACGTTATTTGTTACCATGGTATCAGTAACTCAGTAAAGCATCATCATCTGACAAATGGAAATTTTTTATAATACGTAAAATTTAGTAAATATGTATAGTTACTGAATATGTAACAGCGCTAATTAAGGTGACGTTGAGAGTTGTATCGTACGCTCGCCAAGAGATGGCGCCACCAGTGTTTTAATCGTGTCAAGATATTTTGTTCGTGTTACCATGGTAATAGTAACTCAGTAACGCATCATAATCTGATAAATGAAAATCTGATTTTTATAACACGTAAAATTTAGTAAATATATATAGATACTGAATATTTATGTAACAGCGCTTGTTAAGGTGACGTTATGAGTTGTATCAGATGTCCGCCAATAGATGGCGCTACGAGTACGTTAAAACCCACCGAACTGATTCGCATCGATTTAACTAGCGTGAGACGTGACCTTGATTATTGAGGATTACCTCCAGTAAGCAAATATTACTGCTGCTGGCGGCTTCAGGCTCAGTAGTAATACATATCTAGCTTATGCAACCTCTGTGGTGGTGAACTGAGCGCGGTTCCTCACCTACGGGAATATTTTCTTTCTTTTACTCTCTTGTTTATTGTACACGCGTCGCTGTCAGTACATTATAAAACCTACCTACGGGATACTACTTACTCTTCGTTGTCCCACCGCACCCTCTGGTCATTATTATCTGTTGTTAGATGTCCACTGCTGGACATACCCTCTTCTTATAATTGAGGGAATTTGGGCTGTCTCTCGCCACGCTGGTCCAATGCTGGCTGAAGGAGAGGGTATCCTTTTATATCATATTTAATCTACCGAATGAGATCCTTGATCTCAAATAATTTTTATCTCATCATCATCGTCACATAATAGATTCACTGGACATCATCCTCTTTTAATAGTTGGGGTATTTGGGTAGTCCCACAACGCTGGCCCAATACTGGTTGCCCAATTTTAAGTTTAATAATTTAGTTATCTTTTTATAATCACTTGATGGATGTCCACTTTTGGACATAGCCTTCTATTAATAGTGGTGGGATTCAAGCAATTTCAGGTTTCGAGGTCATCCTCTAAAGTCATATTTAATCTACCAAAGTTAAACGTTTCTTAAGTATTTATATTTGGATCTCATCATTATCGTTAGTCAATTGACGTCATTACTCTCTACCAATTGTGATGGAATTGAAGCAGTGTTCTACGTTGGCCAATAGATCGATGAGAGGGTTCTAACACCATCATTACGTAAATTCAGTTGGTGCCCACGTCCAGCTGTGGGACTACGACGTCAAGAATGAAGGTTACCACCATCAGGTTATATTGACTTTACTATTTACAGAAATAACAAAAGATCGCACCGTTTAAAACGTCGGCCTCGTTGTTGTTTGTTCTGAACACATTCATCGCGTGCTTCCACCTGTCAAGTGATTACAGCTGGAGTTATTTATAGCAAAAATTAAAATGTGATGATGTAAGAGACAAACCTATAACCCAGCATTGGGCCAGCGCGGTTGGACTACCCGAATATCATCACTATTAGAAGAGGGTGATGTATAGCAGTGGACGTATATAGATTGATGATAAGGAAATGAAATAAGGGGGTTGAAGATCTCATTAATCTAATTATTTATTTGTTGCTGGAAATCGTACAAGTAGCGCCATCGGGAAAGCTAATTGGAACTATAAAGCTTGGAGAAAGCAACCAATCAGCGGGCAACGATTATTAACCAATCAGAGAGAGGCTAGTTCCCGCCGAAACGGAATATAGAAGGAGCCGACAAATGAGACTGAGTATTCCCCCTTTCTTTTCCTAATTATATCTCTTCTAAAAGCCATTTAAACTGTTTGGGCCACGAATCAATGAATGAAACTATAGCTAAGGTATATTTCATCACTGATTACACCGAAGAGTTTTCAACAGGCTTCATATCGTATGCTCTAAAACCAAGTGAAAAGAGGAACTAAAAGGCTTGGAGAAAGCAACCAATCAGAGAGAGGCTAGTTCCCGCCGAAACGGGATATAGAAGTAGCCTACAATTGAGACTGAGTATTTATTCTTCTTTAAGTCTCTTGAAGTAAATATTATACTGTTTTCAGTTATTAGTTGTCAGTTAACATTATTCTGTATAATGGTGAATGATAATATCGATAATAATATAGAATTATACTTGTTGCTTACTCATTAATAACTAGTACTTTATATATAGATAGTTTGAACTCTACCACCATTACCAAATTGTCATCAATCAACAACCAAAAATGTAGTCTGGTAACAATTCTATAGAGCCTCATAAACTAAAATCGGTTAGTACTACCTTACATATATATATGTATGTATATATATATATATATAGTGTAAATTGTTAATAACTGAATTTAACCCATTCGAGACGGCGATTTTTTTGAAGATTTTTTGTTTATATTGTTCATTTTTAATTAAAACTTGTTTACTACAGAAATCACCCAATTCGTAAGTGAATTTGCATAAATAAGATGATTGCACACCGTGTGTGCAATGTAAGGTAAAATAAAAATACATCATTAAAATTGATAAATATTTAAAAATAGGTCATAGAAAAGAAAAAATCTTATTATCTTAAGCGCAGCATAATGTAAGAAATTATGAATAGGCAATATTCAATGTAAGAAATTATTTCTTACATTATTTGATTAGGCGGTATATATATAGAAGGCGATACTATTGCTTGATATTGGTGATGAATTTAAAAAATAGAATTAGATAAATATGGGTTACATTGATATTTTCAAAAAATGTAGATTTTGAAACTCCAAACAAAATGTTTTGTATTGTTTTAGTACGCAATAAAACCAATGCCAAATGTTGTTTTTCTATACTTTATATATACTATTAATTCAAAAAAAATCTTCTCTCGACGATTATTTTACTCAGAATAACTGATAATTGCTCATTATTATTATTGCACACACGGTGTGCAAACGGTCTCGAATGGGTTAATAGAGCGAACATTCTGTTATCGTTATATATAGTTAACGTTATGTGGAGTGGAGATATATAACTGAATTAACGATAATATATAATGTTTGTATTTGACATAATTAATACATATATAGTCAGTTAACTTTGTGTGATGTATTTCGTATTGCCAGTACTTGTGTTGTATTTTGTTATGTATTTCTATACATCTATTGATATGCGATGGAATGTTCTCGAATAAACTATGTTTTCTATTAATTCAGCGGCGTCAAGCGTTTGTTGAATAGTTGGTGTTGCCACAGAATCATCTTCATCTTCGTACGGTTCTTCCTTACATTTCTGTGTGTAAATATATAAACATTACTTCTCAATATAGTATGTATGTTGCGCTACAAACAGTGTATCAATGTTTGGGTTTTTTTATTTTTTTTTTAAGTACTTTATTTGCACACCATATAGGTACAAAAAGGCGGAATTAATGCCATAAGGCATTCTCTCCTAGTGTACCTTAGGATTGAGCAGAGAACTTAAGTATAGGTGCAGTAGCGCGTTAAAACTAACATAATAGTTATTAAATTTTGTTATACTTAATAAATTTATTACTATTATTATAAAAGTAATGAATTGGTGCATACAAACATAAAAGGAAATATACTGTGAGAAAAGTCAAATAAATAAAATATACATACATTGTAAATAAATACATACATTCATGATAATGATAGCTGACATGGACTCCAAGAATGGTACAAAGGATACGTTATGATGAGGTGTAATATACCCACAGCATTCGCTTGAAGGAAGCCTTAGTGCGAGCTGATCGAATACTAGGTGGGAGTTCGTTCCACAGTATACAGGTTTTATTGTAAACCAAATTGTGAAACTTTTCTGTTATAGTTAATATTATAAAGAGTTTACACTGTATTTCCTTTTTCACATCGGACAACGGCGTTAGACCGAAAATTTCGATTATTTTTTTTCTGTTTTCATTAATTTAAAACACAAAGGGCGGGCGCACGCACGCCTCGCACGGAATTGAAGCGATTAAAAAGTAAATCAACTCGCACTCATTTGCTTAACAAAACTCAACCTTATCGTTATCAACATAAAGTTCAAAAATATTATATTTAAACAGCAATTATAATATTAATGTTCAATAATTTATAAAAGGTCTTATGTATATTACTGTCAAGCAAAAATACACTTTATGACATAATATTAAGGTCTACTTTAGTTTGATGTTTAATGAATTGTTTGCTACTTATACATTAAGGTTGTCACGCAATAATAATCTCTATTGCAGTGCAGTAAGGTTGTATTACGTCTGTGTGCGTGTTTAGTTTCGTTTTTAAATCCAAAGTTCACGCAAGGAGGTTTATCGTGTTATGCCAAAGGTCAGCCGTAAGAAATGCCCAAGCTACGGCACCGGCGCTATATTGTAATGTTACCAGTAATTAAATATGTCATTTCTGTGAGGGAACAAAGGAATTGTAAATTTAACTAAATTACTATTAATATGTGGAATATTTATATCAACATGACAGCGGCGGCTAAGGAAATTACTGCAGTAACAATTTTCTTTTTACCCAAAACAGCAATGACCTTACTACGTATATAATTATGAATATCTATAAAACTTATTATCTGGTTAATTTTTTTTTTTAATTAACATTACTACCTTCATTTATAATTAAAGTATTACTATTACTTTCTGCACTACGAATTTATAAAATATCTCTTTAATATTGAACTAAATAAACAAAATAGAAACTAAAAAGAATTTTTAAAAAAAATTTAGGCTCTATGTTAGTAATTCCACTTGTAACAGAAAAAAGTTATAATCTTAAAATGAACGAAAGAAGTACGCCGTTACAGAAACAAAGAAAAATAATCTAGAAGAATTGACTGTGACACAATAAATAAGAAAAAAGTATTAATTAATTTATTTAAAACTGTATTAATCTAGAAAATAAATACACCCTTTTTATTGAATACCTAGTTTGAAATAATTCAGTTCATATTTACAATAAATTTAAATATGTCTTTATATTAATTTATAGTTTTCTTTATAACGTATGACTTATATGTATCAACATTACAACTATACTTATGTTTTCATTAATTTTAAATTAAAAATAAATTATTTCATGATATATACTTTAATATTATTAAAAAAAAAACTAAATTAAATTGTATAAATAATTTCATAACAAACAAATAAGTTTTTTTGGGAGTTTAAAAAATATAAAATCTTTATCAAATAGAAAAGGTAAGTTTAAGGTTATGTAATAAAATAATAATTTTATAATTTCAAATAAACTAAAAAAAACGGTTTTTTATGAACCACTAATAAAATAAACGAGACATGAAAATAGAAAAATAAATTATCTTATCTGTTGTAATGTTATTTTTATTAATTAAAGCGAAAAGAAAATAAGTCATAATCACAACTGCATTCATCATTTATTATATAACAAGTAATTAACATCTATCACAGATATTATTAACGTTATTGAAACATCGAAATAATAATATTATTGTAAATTATGATATATTATTTAAGCGGAAAATATAATATTGTTTATTAATAAATAAATTTTGAATAATTTGAATAATTTTCAGAGTCAAAACAACAACCATTATCATGTTATTAAAACTTTATTATAATTATTCATAGATATATTTAAAACGTACAGTAACCATATACGAGTTTTTTTTTAAATAAATATATTGTATAACGACATTACAAGATTAAGCCTATTAATAATTATTTATTTAATATCTAACTAGTTATAGTGTAAATTAGAGATATGATGATGGTGACCAAGCTGATGGTAGCCTTAGTAGACGATGAAGCTGAAACAATAAATTTTATTTATTCACTTAGGGTCCAATAAGTTCAATTAATACTGTGGTAAGTAAAATGAAAGAGTTAATTTTTAAAAAATACAATATCTAGGTATATATTTTTTTAATTTTTTCTCCTTTTTTTTCGTACACATCTAGTTTTTGTTTGGTTGTTTTTGTTCCTTTATCAAATATCGTATTGTATTTTTGTTTTGGTTGCTTTAATATTTTAATGATTTTTGTTTGTATTTATGTCTTGGGTGAATGTTCATTGTTAGTGGTCTATTTTTTTTTAAATATGTACTATCTGTCGGTGATAACTTTTAAATGGCTTTTGACTTTGTTTAATGTTACAAATTGATGTTAGATATAATATCCGTAAGTTGTCCTTTAAAAATAAAATAAAAATATATATATATTGTCGAAAGGAGTTCCTCTCAACCCATGGGACTCATGGTGCAGCTTAATAACCAACAAACGAGGTTTTTTCTCACCACCAATCCGGATAGATCAAATGTGGACAGCCCAAATCCCCGCCCTAGTGGAGACCTCTCCAGCAGTGGACATCTATCAGTTGATGATGAATAGATAAAAGATACATCGACTTCAATATTGAGTAATACTCACTACAGGTGTGCTGTTGTTCCGAGTACGGATAGTCGAACCCGCACTGGCACAGTCCGTTCCTGCAGACCACTCTGTCGGTGATGTTCATCAGATAGCACTCGCTGCTGCGGCTGCAACCTTGGAAGAGACCTGAACGAGCAAACCAAACATGTATTAAGATTTATATATATAAAGTATAACGAGTTTTCTGAAATAATTTACAAGCAGATTTTCACAACGCAAAAATTATTTTTAGTTTTTATTTCTATTACTAGATGGCGCTTTTATTAAAGTATAAAGATATTATCTGCGTAAAAAACAAAAGTAATTTTTTTTTGTTAATTTTAAACGTGAAATAAGAAAATAATATATTAGTTAACAGTAGCTAGCTTAAAATTAATAAATTCCATTTTCGTCCGTTCTAGTTGCTGCTACTAAACACTAGATGGTGCTGTTTTTAAAAGAAGTTCAAACATTTTGTGTTAACTATGTATATGTTTTGGTATATAATACGTGTATTAATAACCAGTATTCATTATATAATAATGTTAAAAGTAAATTAAAGATATTACTGTACCTAAGATAAGTAAATTTAATATAAACGGCGCCTTTAATAGACTATCGATTGATTTATAAAACGGTGCCGAATATTTTTAACGATAAGTTGTGATTTAGAGATATTACTGTATAATAAATGAATTGATTCATTTACGAGTTTTCTAAAATAGAATAATATGGGCAAAAGTGCGATTACATAAATATTCACTCTGTTTGTCTATTTTCTATTGACTATATTCAAAGTTTAAATACTCATGAATATAATTAACAGAAATATTTTTTTAGTAATAAATAATAAGATTTCACAATTTTTTAGTGTTCTATGAGGTCATGGGTTCACGTACCTATCTTCGGCCAGCAGCCGCCATCCTTGTAGTGGAAGGTGGGATCGCAGCCACAGCGGCCGTCCAGGCAGCTGCCGAATTCTCCAAGAGATGGTGAACATTGGGCGGTCACGTTGCACAACCCCTCGAAGCCGGAAGACACTGTGGAAGTATGGATGAGATAAAGTACACTTAATAATCCCACAGCTGGGACTTTAACCAAATGTTAGTAGCTGGTACATATTAATATACTATATATATAAGTTACTCTTGTTGGTTACATTTTCCTCCACTCGATGCTCATGATCGAAAACTGTCTCCAAGTTGGGTATAAGCCTTTATGGATTGTTACCTGTCCAGCAGCTGTCGCTGTACTCCACGAAGCCTTCGCTGCACCGGCAGGTCAGTATACCGTCGTTCTCCTGGCACGTGGTGTCAGGTATGACGCAGTCGGAGTCCTGGTTGCAGCTGCCTCCGATAGCTGAAATTAGCTCCACATCCTTACTGCCTACTAATAATTCCAATCCCAGTACCCACACATTGATCAAATGTAACTTCTATCTTTCTTTATATCATGAGCTCTATAGCAATTAAAGTCTTTCCTAGTAATTTTACTAGTAATTAATCTGTTGAAATATTTCCATAGTAACTGTACTACTTAGCGATAAAGTTGCAGTACTGTTTCTTTTAAATATTGCGCCCTTTCGTACTTTAGGTAAGGATCATATATTCTATTTTTCTTTTCTCATTTCCTTTTACCTCTTCTGCTCTTCTTTCATTCTACGCAACTTACCAGGCAAGCATTCGTCACCATATTGCTGGTAACCCTCGCCGCAGGAGCACCTGCCGCCTTCGCAGACTGAGTGCAAGCTGCCGCTGCACTCCGCGCTCACCTGGCAGGCGTCTCCAAGCTCTACAATACAGAAGATTCATTTTAAGATAAGAACGTAGTAGACCATTATGAAGTAGAACACACAAAATAACAGGGCATTTAAAAAAATTTATTTCAGCGCCATCTCTCGGCGGAAAGATTAAACTAAATTTTACTAGGAAACGCTGTGTGTAGAGTTTATTACTTACCCAGTCCAGTAGTAAGGCAGAGACCGTCCAATTCCGTCAATCCATCTGGACAGGCGCAGTAACCTTGGCCTGATTCGTCTACCACGCACTGGATCTCCAGCTCACCGGCGAGACAGTCGCTGTCCACCTCACACGCTTCCCCAACACCTGAAGAATAATCACTATTATATATATTTGATATTTCATTTATCAAGTTTATCAGCACCGATAATATTTACACGACACAAATAGCCGATAGACGTCCACTGCTGGACATAAGCTTCCCCCAACAGTGGAATTTGGGCCGTCTTCCACCAGCCAGAGCCTCTTATTGATTAACAGAGTACACCAGCAGGTGGGGTCGGCTTGTGTTTTATTAGTCGTTATGTAGGTTCCTAAAACCCCACAAAGGATCTATTAGATCCTATTAAATGGAGAGTCATACCATCAGGACTATGGACACGGTACCTGCGAACAATCTGCACATATCCCTGGTGGAGTCCCATACAGCGTCCTCCAGTACACACTCGCAGGACCTGGCGCCCCAAGGAGCTTGAGGAGGACCGCACCTTGATGCGGCTCCGAAGGTGTGGCAGTGCTGGTCCAACACGCAGGACTCGTTGATACGACGTGTTACTGGGAATACATCAGATCAATATTAAATGGAAATCGCTATAGGTTCCCACAGCACAGGCTTGCCCAGTGTGAGGATATTGGTAAAATATTTATATTTCTGTCATAATCAAATAAATATATATTTAAAATATCTTTACGGCAACTAAGATGTTGGTTCTACTACAAGAGGTCATCAAAAATGTTCAAACTGAAGACTAGTCAAAGGTCGTCAATAAATCTAAAAGGGACATTATGACAAATTGGGATTGTAATTATATTGACAACATATTGAATTCATAATTGATAATATTTGTTAAAGATTCAGTTGATGAATTTAGTGATAATACAGATAATCTTGATGCTGATATAAGTTGTTAAAAATAAAATGAATTTCCTCATAACAACCTTTTAAATGACCTTATCCTATATATTTCTGTTGTTTCATTTATATAATTATAGACTTTGTAACATTCAAAATTTTACTATGAACTATTAGTATCACGTTTTTCTTTTATCCGTTCCTCTGTGTAGTAGAAAAGGGATTTTAGTTCTTTTCTACTTCAGAGATTATTTAAAACTCTTTAATGGTTTTCTAAAACGTAGTTTCTACAAATATTTGTATTAGGTCCAGTGCGCAATAATGAGTTATGTTTACTTATGAGCTATTAGATGTAGCGTGTAATTATGAGTTATGTTTATTTTTTTTTTTTTTTTTTTTTTTTTTTTTTTTTTTTGGGTTTTTTTTTTGGGGGGTTTTTTGGGGGGCCGTTTTTTG
>DWLS01005388.1:0-12755 GCA_018246255.1 Pachliopta kotzebuea | reverse complement strand
TTTGTGACACTATGTTACTTTTATTAAATAGTATTGTTTTATATATATACGTGTAAGTGTACATAAAGAATAAATGAGTAAAAAATAAAAATATTATACGTATTGGATACTAAAGAAAGGTTTAAAGTCTGAAACTGAGATAGACATTAGGAAATAGTAAAAGAGAATACTTAAACAACAAGAAGAAAATCAAGGCTCTTACACAAAAAAAATGTAAAGGCTTTCCAGATTCTAAAAAATCTCCGAACCTCACCTGCTTGTAGTACACTCTTCTAATTAACAAAAGAGGCATTATCTCCCCAACAAGCATTGGGCCAGCGTGATGAGAGACGGCCCAAATCCCTATTGGAATAGGCCTATACAGTGGACGTCTATCAGCTGATGAAGGAAGGAGTTATACTGTTAATATAAAATTTACTAAGACATCTGATGACAGTAAATTTAGTATTTGTAAAGAGCACTAATCTAGATATTGATAAGTTTTTTTTTAGGTTTATATTCACGGGTTTTGATACATGTGTTAAAGCACGTGATATTAATTGTTATACTGAATATAAATTGAAAAATTCATTGGTACAGGCCGGATTCGAACCCGGTACCTTCAGATTAGGTGTTCAAACCACTAGGCTATCACGACTCGATACTGATATGTTATTAGTATATATATTAATATTGTTTCGTATCATGTTTAATATAGTTTTTTTATTTGATCCCTTGCAAAGTGGGACAGGAAATTTACTATCTCTTTTTTTTCAATTTTCTTGTTTTCCTCTACATTTTTTTTCATGTGTACTATACATTTTTCATTGCTTTTCTTTTAACTTTTATATCTTTTAATGGCCCATTCAACACTGTTAAAGTCTTTTTTTAAGGTTTATATCCCCGCGTTTTGATAAATGTGTTAAAGCACGTGATATTAGTTGTTATACTAACTGCATATAAATGGAAAAATTAATTAGTGGAGGCCGGATTCGAATCCAGTACCTTCGGAATGGAAGGTCGGCGTTCAAACCAGAAGGCTATCACGATTCGATACTGATAAAGTTAGACAGGGAATTTTGCTGTCTTTTTTATTTCCTTTTCTTACTAAACCATACATTTTCCATTGCTTTCCTCTAAGTCTTATTTCTTTGAATGGCTCATTTAATATTGTTAACATTTGTCTTTTAAACTTATAGCCACTACATGGCTTATATAGATAAGATGCATATAAAAAGTAATGATTTTTTTTTAAAGTAACATTTCATTATTATTATTATTTTACACTTTATTTGTATAAAAACAACAAAAGGAAAAACATTATGTACAAGAGAGACTCAGTAAACAAAAAGGCGGACATAATGCCACAAGGCATTCTCTTCCAGTCAACCTTTTATAATCTGAAGAAAAGAAAAAAAAATACAAATAGGTGCCACACAAAAAATAAATTAATAATATTGTAAATACAAACATTATTATACAAATAAACTACATAAGAATCATATATACTATACATTAAAAATATACATACATGTATTTAAACTTACATACATAAATATAAATATACATAGAAGAGAAGTAAAAGAATAAACAATGAAAAAAAAAATGGTTTGGATTCCGATCAATAACGAAATAAGTCAATATAAATATTTAATTATATATAATTTATAACATATGTTACTTAAAGAGGTATAGTGTATGTTTGTATGTAAGTAGCGGGTATTAATCAACACCTATTAATTACACAGACGGACGGGTCCAACGGACGGTCGGCAGGGTAGCATGTAGTTAGTTAATGAAAATCGATAAACCTATCCTTTATGTACATAGCGAATGTTAACAAAATAATATATAAACAACACATTAGTAGCTTCATTAAAATATAAAAAATGTAAAAACGTTATGATTATTTTATTTTTATTGTGAATAGACGGAAGGTATAGATTTTAATTACAGCGATCACAGGTAATAATAGTAGCAGACCTTAGATCTTGAAATACCCGATAAGCCTCCTCTGGTGGAAACTTCTCGATAATTGAAGGGATTTAGGCCCTTTCCAACCATTCTGGCCCAATGCGAGTTGGAAACCAGCCAGAGCCTCATTTGTTGATTAGCAGCACCACGATCAGGTGAGGTTGGTTTCGGTCCCGTTAAATATTGTATTAGACGTACATTCCTCATCCTTCCTTTACCAGCTATTAATAATCTTTATCTAAGAACCCGTAAATTATGAATAAAGATTTCTGTTTCTGAATTTCTGGATCTAAATTCAAGAAGAATATGTTTTTTGATGTCTTCTTCCAGTCTTTTCTTAATGATACTCTTTTTTTATTTATTTGGTAGCTTTCCTCTTCCTCTTCGTGTTGTGGGTAAGGGTCCTGTCTTTATATTTATCTATTTTTTTTTCTTTTCTTTTCCTCTTTTCCTATCTTCCCTAACGTGTCTATCATTTCATTCTATATTCCTTACTTTCACTATTTCTATACATCATTATCTTGTGTCATCTAATGATACATTAAGATCAAATCAACAGTAGTATGGATCTAATACATCAAGAATTATTTTTCCTCAGTCTCATCTGTGCTGGTAACTCATTTGCTCAATTTTACTATAAAAAAATATTGATAAACCTACACTGCTATAGCAGAAAACGCTGTTTGTTTTATGATGCATTCTTCTCACTAGGGCTTACTCTATCGTGCAGGCAGTAAAGTATAACTACTATCAATCATCTCTCTTCCCATAAAACTGTTTCAATCGCCGACAATACTTTCCCGTATTTAAATGTATGCATCAATCTCTTTCAAGTTTAAAGAACTTTATTCAGTTAACTGATGCTGAAGTTAACCAATTATTCAAATCTAGCACACATCATCATAATATGTCTACTCAGCATAAATCAGATGACATTATTGATTCTTGTAAGTCGTATTTCCTCATGACTGAGGGTCATGATCATCATGTGTAGTGAACCGCACGACGTCAGTTATAATGTAGTGGTGTTGGCATTGCCTTCTCCATTCTACATACTATTCCAACCGCGGATAGTCATCACATAGATATGGAAGTTTCCTCACGATGTTCTTCACCGTCAGAGCACTTGATATTAGTTAGTGTTATACTTACTGCATATAAATTGGAAAATTCATTATTGCAGATCGGATTCGAATATGTTATATACATATTTATATGTTTTAATTACTATTTATCAATAGAGGGTACTAATTCCTCATTTAAAGATTGAACTATTGAGAGTTCAAATTTAATTAAATTCAATAACTTCCTTCGAAGTAATATTACAAGCTAGATTAGACTAGAACTATATAGACTTTATGTTAAGTATTTAATATATAATACTAGTAATTATATTTTTAATTTATTCAAATGCTATTGTCAATTTTGCATTGACTATGATTTAGTAAAATGTGTGCTAATTTCGTTGTTGTCGCGCTCTGGCCAAACAGTAAGGTCGGCCAAAATGAAACTTGGTATTAATATTCAGGTGGGTATGGAGATGGTTCATACCATATCCGGTTCCAGTCGGACAACCGGAGGTGATGCCGGAAGTCACTAAGTACCATAGCTAAGTATAATTTTGTCATTATTCTTATACAAATAATTTCCTCGTATAGAATTACTACTTATATGTACTTCCGGTATAACTGGCCAACCGGAAGTATGTCCAAAAGTCACCAAACAGTGCATATTTTTGTTTATTTATTTAAAAAAGTGTTCCGCGAGTTATGTTGTCATAAGAGAAGGCCGACAATGAACAAAGAAAACACTTACTAATAAAATAATCAGGTTAATCGGAAGTGGGACAAAAATCTACCAAGTATATTAATATTGTATATTTATGATATTTTTATTTACAAAAAATTATTTTTTTCATGTACTTCCGATTATGGTCTACGAACCGGAAGTTGTCCAAAATCTGTATACCGAATATAGATCCTATATAAATATATCGCAAAATTGACAGTGAGAAGAACGGCGTTAAATAGACACAGCGGTTATTACTTATTGTCTTTTATCTTCATGTACCTTAGTAATAGAATCTATCCAACATCGTGTGTTTTATTACTGCAATATAGCTCCCATAGAGTTTATTTTGAATTGAATAAGGTATAATAAATCGACATTGAAAGTGACGTCATTAGGCGGGGAAACCGTTAACGAGGCCTGAACTTTATATCATTGAAAACCCGAGTTTGAATGGTAGTTCGAAAAAGAAACTTTTACAGTAACTTTCTACAGTACATAAAAATATTTAATAATTTATTTAACAACTTTACAGAATATACGTCAAATACATATAAAAATTATTATGATAACTGTGTGAAGGATTAGATTATATCTTAAGGTTTTTCGAGCACTCGTCTTCTGCTCCTTAGGCTGATGAAGAGGTTTTAGAATAACATCCCAAAGATCCAGTTATTTTTGCTTTCGGATGAGGATTTAAAAAAATATTTAAAAATTTGCTTTATTTTATATACTACTAGTAGTTGCCCGTTGCATTCACAACTAAAGGTTTAATATGAGAATAATCATGTCTTAAACGGAGGCGTCTGTAAATAAAATTAGCATAGCGACTTCCCATTCTGCACGGACGCACGCCAAGAAAGGAAAGATATTAGAAGGTTTCTCCAAGCACCTATGAAACTGATTATCATAACTGTGTAAAGGATTAGATTATATCTTAAGGTATCTTAAGTACTTCAGCCTCTTCGGCTCCTTAGGACTGATGAGTTTCCAGAATGTCATCTAAAGGTCATGATACTTATGATAATCAGTTTTATATGTATTTGGCGTATATTCTATAAAGTTCTTAAGTAATTATTATAGTAGTTGTATTAGTAATTTCACGAGCATAAAGCACCCTCAAAGCAGACCACAGTAATGTTTACACAGGCAGTAATAGGCGGTTGTGAAAGCGTATCACTTACAATCAGGTGAATGTCTTGCTCGTCACAGAGAAAGTTTCTGTTCAATTTATTTTCAACTTTTAACAGCCAAGACTTGATTAAGAGTAAATATAAGCACAAATTTAAATAATCTATTCAGATGTTTTACCAAACACAACTTTATAAACACCAACCTGCTTTATGCCAGAGTATTATAAGGAGAGGTTATATCCAGGAGTTTATATCACTAAGGTGGTAAACAAGCCTATGAGTTCTGAAATAGTATTATTAAAAAAAAAATAGAGCTTACAAATTCTTTAAATGAGTGAACTGCTTTATTCAAAGTCTTCATCAGATCCTCAAAATATGCTGTTGAAAGGACCAAAAGGGAATTACTCCTGTCAAATTTAATAACGCGCCTTACCCCGCTTTTGGATTGTCAAAGAAACTTTACGTAATAATAAATACGTACAACAATACGTTTACTTTTAACGAGCGCGGATTTTGTGGTGCTGCAAGCCAGGAGTGGGGGCTTTGTGGAAAATTTACATTCAAACATGGTTCGTAATTATTTTATGTGAGACTTTTGAAAAATTTCAACGAACTTACATTTTTTCACGTTTTTATACAACTATACTGTTTATCATTACAGCGTATCGATTTCCAATGTACGAAATCTTAACTTTTAATGAAAGAAAAAACTAGACTTCGTTGGTCTGTACCCATACATTTCAACACTGTTATATATTCAAAGTCAAAGTCAAAATTTTTATTCAATGTATAAACAACAGTTCACTTATTGAACGTCAAATATCTACTATCCGTCTACTAATCATGATTAGCGAAGAATAACTATTTATTCCTCAACACCGGGTTCGAATCCGGCCTACACCAATGAATTCTCCAATTCATTGCAGTTAGTAAACCACCTACTAATATTATACGCTCTGATGATGAAGAAGAACATCGTGAGGAAACCCACATATCTATGTGATGACCATTGATCGGACTGCTATGTGGAATGGAGAAGGCAATGCCAACACCACTACATTATAACTGACAAGGAAGTCGTGTGGTTCACTTCACATGATGACCACGACCCTCAGTTATGAGGTAATAGGACAAAGGTATATATTATAATGACAGAGATAATTTTGTATGAAAATACATACAATGAATGTAGAAACAAAGGAAACGATAATATAATAATACACATATAGCTTCTATAATAAATGTACAACGTGATTCAAGTTACAAGTAAAGCTTATTATTTTAGAACCCTCATTTTTTTCCTCATTTTCTAACACTGGAAACACAATTGTAAAAGGCGAATGCATCATAGAGCGTTTCAGGACAAGCACGACCTTCAGTAATGAAGTGCACGAAAGAAAAGAGAAAGAAAAGGCGAATACGACGTGAAAGCCTATGGAAGCTGTTCCCCACGACTATTGCGTTAGTCTGCGGAAAAGAGCTTTATTAAGCTTTATTTCTTTCGCATTGGCTTTTAAAAAAATCTATGGAGAATTAGACTGCTGAGGTTTTTGTGTAGTTTTTTAAATCCCGATGCATTTCTTTTTTGATTGGGTGGTAAATCCTGATGTTCAATAATGAAGAATATATCTAAATAAATCTTCTACTTTGGCTTTTATAACGTTTATCTATGGCTTTGTGAGTACAGACAGTTATAATGGTGATTTTATATACATATATATATATAAATAACTATTAATAATTTACTTGTTATGTCTTGTTACTTTTAAAGTGCACTGACGATTTGAAAATCACCTGAAGCTGAGACCTGATCATCGATACGAAGCTATTTGGAGGAGCCCTATATTCATTGGATGTTTATCGGCTGACGGTAATAATTTGTTTACTATTATTTAGTAATATTTTTATTCGACAAGCCGACGAGACGAGCAAGGCTTTCCTGATGATAAAAGATACACTTGCCCATAACAACGCGGCGCTCCTTAATAAATACCATTTTACACAAAACCATATTGCGCTCATCGCATTGAGATAGAATGTGTTAAGTTATTACCGCAGTAATTTCAACTGTCTCAGTAATATAAAGTGCTAAACAAAAATGTATGAAATATTAGTTTTTTACGACAAATATCAAGATTATGCTGTTAAGTATCAGTTCCTCAGTCCCTTTTTCGCTCTATCGGTATTTGTCCACTGCTTAAGTAACTAACAAAGAATTCAAAGTTAGTACATAGTAATTACATACGTGTGTAGTTTGTAGCCGAAACTTTTGAACTTGTAGTAAAGTAGCGTGACAAAGCTACCGCAACTTAAACGTCTGAAGCGTGCCGGCGCGACCGCCGCTATACGGATAACTTTCTGTAGTTTAAGGCGTTCCCTAAGGTTAGGAAGTGGCTTGTTGCATTTATAATATAGCTGTATTTGTATAAGTACTTCTTATATATAGTTTATTCAATACATGAACAATAGTTCATTTATTGAACGTCAGAAATTTACCCGCCGGCATCGATATATGTTGATAATAATAGACTATAAAGTTTGTTATTAGTTATATCGTTATATAGTATTATTAAAACAATTCAAGTTGACGCGATTCTATTATAAACGAAAATAAAAGGCAGAGAGAGACGCCGATTTTATTTATGAAGCAAAGATCAATGCTTGACCACGATCCCACCTGGTGTTAAGTGGCTATACTGTCTGTGGTGGTAAATAGCATTAACCCAGCAGTAGATGCCTGTTCATTCTTGATTTAAAGACAGCCAGATCGTATTTGTAAGGGACCACTGACGCCGGCAAGTTGTTCTAATCCTTAGCTGTTCCTATTAGGAATGAGGAGTCAGACCTCTTTGTGCGTATACTAAGGTGATGTCGACAACGTAAGGATGGAGTCTCGCCGTGCACCTTGTCTTCCGGTGAAGAAAAAGGCGCATACTCCTCGAAATGAATCCTGTAAAATTCTATTCTCTCACTGTCAATTTTGCGACATATCTGTATAGGATCTACAAAGATTATCTCAAAGATAAATTTCATTACTTCTCATCGTCCCATGTTAGATTCCTTCGGTCTTCTATTCGAAATAAGATCTCTATTCCAAAACACGTATCTGGGTTCTACGGGAACTCATTTACTGTTCAGGCTACACTACTCTGGAATTCCTTACCTGAAGAGATCCGAAATGTTTCAACAAAGCAACTGTTTAAAAAGCTGGTCCGAAATCATCTTATTCAGACATAAGTAACTGTATTATATTTATTATGTACGTATATGTTTACTTATCTATATATGCATGTATATATTATCTAAGTAATATTTATGTATTTATATTATTTCATTGTTAGTTATATAAATAACTTACATAATAAAATTGTATTCTTAAAAGTTTTTCTACGTACCTCAACATCTCACCTCCCCAAAGGTTGTCTGGTGGTGAATGCCTGCTGGCATCAAGCCCGCCTTTTGTATACCTTAGTTAAGGATTATACAATAAAGAGTAAAAAAAAAAGTTATCCAGATTTTGCACAACTTCCGGTCAGTCGACCAGAACCGGAAGTACATAAAATAAATTTTTTGACGAGGAATATGTTTACTTCAATACAGATATTAAAAATATGTACCATTAAGGTACTTGGTCACTTTTGGTCCAACCGACCGGTTATACTGGAAGTACATATAAATAGTAACTTATTTGTATAAGAATAATGGTTAGTGACTTCCGGTTTACCACACATACAGACATACAATACGGTATACACCCCTAGTAGATATAGTCCATATGGTTTGTTGACAGTAAGTAAATACAAAATAAGTTTAACGACTGACGCGACCCCAGAGACATAAAAAGGTAAATAAAAAGGGAGTCCATTAGCGAAATTCCTTCTTGTAATTAAAGAGTGCAATCTCTATCCAAGTTATCTTCAGGGACGTTCTTTTTTTAAAAAAAAATTAAAAGCCACCGGCGCTAATTAAAAAAATATTAAAAAATGTTTTAACATCAAACGTTTTCTAAAACGGAGGATAAAACTTTGAAATGAATTTCCCTAGAAAATAGCCTCGATTGTGTATTTCAAATTGAAAGTTATAATGTAAGCTAATATTGTTTTAAGAATTACTTCATCATCATCATCACTCCGTTCATTCACTCCGTTCGGTCCTCCGAATTCATAAGGTTCTAAACCCAAAACTACATCTTCTTTTAAGTCATATTTCCTCATGACTGAGGGTCTTGGTCATCATGTCTAGTGAAACACGACGTTTCCTTGTCGGTTATAATGTAGTGGTGTTGACATTGCCTTCTCCATTCCACATATCAGTCCAACGGATGATCATCACATAGATATGTAGGTTTCCTCACGATGTTCTCCTTCACCGTCAGAGCACGTGATATTAGTTGGTGTTATACTAACTGCATATAAATTGTAAAATTCATTGGCGCAGGCCGGATTCGAATATGGTACCTTCGGAATGGATGGTCGGCTTTCAAACCACGACCTCACGACCTCAACATATAATGATTTATATTCATAAATTGAAAGGGCGATATCTTTTATATTTATAGGGAAAGTAGGCAAACGAGCGAACATAGAGAGGGGATTTGGGCCATCTCCTACCGCGCTGGCCCAATACAGCTTGGTTGGAAGCCAGAGCCTCGTCTGTTGATTAGCAGGCTGAACTACGAGCAGGTGAGGTTGGCTTGGGTCCCGTGTATTGTGTGGGACCCCTTACACCCATTTGAATCCAGGACTGATAGAGAAAACTAATTCTTACTGTATTAGATCAGACATCAACATCATTAGATGACAAAAGATAAGGATAAACAAATACAAATATACTTTATTATGCACTATCACATAGTTACAAAAAAAAGAAAAGAAAGTACATCAGGATTTTCACAAAAGGCGGTCTTATCGCTAACCAGCGATCTCTGCCAGACAACCCTTAGGTAGAAATTTAGCAAGTAGACCAAACCGGGAGGGTGCACACGAACAGTGAAAAGATTAAAAAAAAAGTATAGAAAGAGTCAAAGAAAGAAATGTACAATAAAAAAAATACACAAGTTTTCATACTTTACATACGCCACGCTTAATGTAAATACTTAAATTTGTCTAACCCAACTGTGGGTCGGTGGCCCTAAAAGCAGGGGTACAGCGCAGTAATTTAAAAAATAAACTTTTTTAATTTAAACGTCCGCATGTGCGGAATAACAATTAGTTAAAGTTGAACTGAAAGCAACTAGGGCCCGTGTTTACTGACGCAACCAACTTACTTTTTATTAACGAACTTCTGACTGCATTTGACTTTTTCATCAGTCAAGTTATGCTTCATGATTTATAACTATTACTGCTGCGTTATAGCATTCCGTTTTACAGTACACTGTAATACTCAATTCAGGGAATTTTTTATTTAAGGTACCAAAATGCGGCCTTAATGCCAAAAGACATCCTCTCCCAATCTACCATAGGATAGAACAGAGAACTTAAGTAGGGGTGTAGTAAAACGTTTTATTGTTCTTTCTCTTTTATTCCTCGGACTATAGTCGGAGACCTTGTTTGCTTATATAATACTTATTTGTTTTTATAATTTTTATCAACTAACCGCGAAAGCCGATAAATGTAAATTGTTACTTGCTAATTATATTTATTTCTTTTAACAGCATCCTGTGTAATCTTCTCCATTAAATTTTAAAGTACTTCTTTATTATGTGACATTATTATTTCGCTTAGATTTTCTGTACTTATCTTCTTGTTCACTCCCATCTCTATATCTGTCCTATTCCTTGAATACTTTAAACAATCTATAAAAAGGTGCGTAATACTTTCTTCAACGTTAGGATCACAAGCACAAGACGGTACGTCTTTGCGTTTAAATTTGTATAGATATTGGCCAAAGTCCCCGTGTCCTGTTAAAGCATAAACAATCAATGGATTTAACTTCGTACTTTTTAACAGTGCATATGCTTTGTCGGAATTGCGAAATGCTTTTGTTACCGCCGCTGTATTGCTTTGTGTTTCAGTATAACGTTAAGAACTAACATAAGAGTTAATGAATTTTGGTGTACTTTATAAATATGTTATAGTATTATAAATGTAATGAATTGGTACATACAAACGTAATAAGGATATACTGTGAGAAAAGTCAATAAGTAAATAAAATATAATAAATACATACATAGTAATGATAGCTGACATGGACTCCAAGAATGGAAGAAAGGGCATATAGTATTTTTCCACAGCATTCGTTTGGAAGAAGCTGCACGAATACTGGGTGAAAGCTCGTTCCTCAGTCTTACAGATCGAAGAGTGAAGGTATTATACAGGAAATTGGATTGACAGAGAGGGATGTGAAGATCGGAACTGGCAATAGACCGAAGACAGCGTTCGTGGAAATGTCTCAAATTTGTTGGCGTGAAATACTTATTTACTTATTTATCAATGCTTTTAATCAATTTTGCATTCACTATTTTTAAGTCAAGTGTGTGTGTATGAATTTAGTTGTGGTCGCGTCCTGGCCAAACAGTAAGGCCGGCCAAAATGAAACTTGGCATTAATATTAAGGTGAGTACGGATATGGTTTATACCATATCACATACAGACAACCGTAAGTGGTGTTGAAAATCATTAAGTACCATAACTATGCTATTCACATTATTCTTATGTAAATATGTTCTTTTAAAAATTACTATTTATATGTACTTCAAGTAAAACTGGCCAACCGGAAGTGAGACCAGAAGTCACCAAATATCTCAATGATGAATATTTTTATTGAAGTAAAAGTGTTCCTCGTTAATAAATATAGTTTTTTATGTACTTCCGGTTCCGGCCGACCAACCGAAAGTTGTCCAATATCTGTATACCGTATATATATATCCTATATAGATACATCGCAATATTAACAGTAAGAGGAACGTCGTTACACAGATACAGCGTTTATTCTTAAGTATATTGTCATCAACTGTAAACTTCTGTTACTGAAAATAAGCTTCACCTAACAATGAGGGTATTTGGGCCATGTCCTACCATGCTGGCCCAATGCGGATTGATAAGGAGAGCAAAACCTCGTTTGTTTATCAGCAAGATGCAGCACGATCAGATGAGGTTGGTTTTCTCCCGTGAGTTGTTTTGTGGGACCCCTTACACTACTTAACTACAACTTAACACAATCACTGCCTTCGAAATAATGGAAAGCGATACCTGGGAACCAATTTTTTTAAGGCCAATTTCATTTCAGAATGTACATGGTTATTACTATTATTTTAATAAGTAAGTAAGTTAACTGTAATGTCAGAGTGAGCGCGTAAAACAACGTACAATCGCTTTAAACACTAATGGCTTACTGACTGCTAGAAGATGAATGTGCCGCTCGCTCGGATCCGAGTGGTCGGCATTGAATGTGTTAAGTAAATCTTAACTCATATATATACGTATATTAAACATAACCATAATTAAAATAAAACTCCAGTATATCATTGTTGTGGTTACAGTTAAGATATTTTCGTTTATATCTTGTACGGTAAGTTAGCGTTATATGTTTACTTCTGCGGTTTAAAATATACATATTAAGTGACAAACATAAGTTAAATTAAGCGCGGGCCGCGACCTATTTCGCTAACTAAATTTCACGAGCGGCGACACATGGAGTAAGTACTAAATTATGCCGAGTGTCGTGTGTCGCGTACGTCGACATATGGCCGTGTACTCAAATAACAAACTATTTATTCGTTATTAACACGCTCTCTACTATAACACTTCTCCCTTCAGTTTCTTATTAAATCCACCCCCCCCCCCCCCCCCCCCAAGCAGTAAAACACACACCCCCCACACACACCACCCCAGCCACGCCGCCGCCAGACGGACTGATATAAAAAAAACAGGGGGGGGGGGG
>DWLS01005387.1:0-12758 GCA_018246255.1 Pachliopta kotzebuea | reverse complement strand
AACTAATCTCCTAACAATTATTTATCAATGAAATACAATTTTATAAACTGTCTAGTAATCAATAATGTGTTTGTTCGATTTAAAAACGGCAAGTTTAAAAACTTATATATCGATTTAAAAACGGCAAGTAAATACAAAAACTATATTTTAACTACATTTTCATTTCTAGTTAATTATTCGTTAGTAGTTGTTCGATAATAATAGTATAGTGTTAATAGCGATTGTTAACAACAATAGTGAGTAGCAACATGTTAAATGAACACAAGTGCAGCCACCACATTTGCGCTTAGCTCTCAGGGTACGCTTATCCCTTATCATAGAAGGCACACTCTTCAGCCTCGTGACATCGGAACAACACTTCCAACCTGTCAACGTTAAAATGCGATATCGCAATCATCGACTTGTTGGATCAGACGTGTGTTAGAATATCCGATTATCACCGTTTAAAAAAATCTGTATCTGTGATACGTAGTAAGTTGTGAAGTAAATGACAAGCTCGAACATAATATTACTTGGGTACGTATTTTTAACCTTTTTATTAAATAACGGTTAAATCACAAATTAATATTTGAACATTACAGTTAAATATATCGCCAACCAAATATTTGTTTTTGATTGTTTATTGTTATTTAAATAAATAATATGGAGTCAAATACTACCACATCACAAAAATGTGGACGTATTTAAATTTAAAAACAAACTGAAAAATTTTCCTAATACCTCTCAAATATTTATCATTTACTTTATCTTCATTAAACAGTCTTCTAAAACTACAAATTAGTTAGTTTTGATTTAATTTTATTTAATAGCTTTGATAATATAAATACTACAGAGTATTAACAAAGAACTAGTTTATTGTCTAAATTTTAAAATTAAGGATCGTTAAAGATGTTTCTGTTTGCGTTGATCGGATGATAAAAAAAACAATAGTTTAAGACGTACAATTTTATATTTATCATCATCACACCATCACAATTGATTCGTAATACATTTATAAAATGATCTTTACGAACTATTGCCTACCTACCCGTGTTATTTTAATTATTATGTTCACTATCTTATAAAAAAATCAATATATCATAGACGAATAATTGGAATAGGGATTACAATAAGTAGACAATAAAGATAATTTTTTTTTGTGCTTGAGCAGGATGCGAAACTCAATCACCTGGATGCGATGTATTTAATACTCTGAACATTCCTAATGGCAAGTAATACAAATTTTAATAAAAAAAACAAGAGTTAAACAAATTGATGTTATAAATTACGAAAACAAATTTTCATCCATGTTTTCGTCCTTTTTGATAAATTTTTGATCGCTGGGACCTTCAAGTATGGTTTTACTTAAATATTTGTAAAAGACCTATAAAAATATCAAGTGTAATGAAAAATTATGACCTGGCTCCCTTTAAACCTACGTAGTTACCGCGCATCTACAACTTTCCTGCATTGAATATATTTTTTTATACGACGTGGCAAAGGGACAAGCAAGGCGTTCACCTGATGGTAAGTGATACGTTTGTCCACAACAATGTGGCGCTGGTAAACATTTTATACACAGTACCACATTGCGCTCGTCGCCTTGAGAAGCAAGGTATAAAGTCTCATTACTTCAGTAATTTCACTTGCATACAGTACCCTTCAAACCGGAACACAATAACCTTTACACATTACTACAATATTTGGCGGTACAATTAGGAGCTGTGGTGGTCCTACCTAGACGATCTCCGGGAAAATTACCACCAGTGAATATTTCTGAAGCCAAAGATAAAATTAAACATTAATATTTAACATTGATTATAAGGTTGTATAAAGATTTGACTACATTGGTGTATTATATGAAATCACAAATGGTACACTGCTGTGAACCGCAGCGGTACAGCTCATGTTTAACACATATTTAACAAGTATTTCGGGACCGAATAAACAATATTAACGCAATGAACTACAGCAATAATTTTTAAATCATATTTAAGCTTATGACACAAAAATTAAAAATCCCTTCTTGTGACACTATATATTTCAAAACTTTTTATAAATTACATTTATTGATAAAGTTTACAAGAAACGCTGATTTAATCAATATTAGCTCTTCTGTTTTCTGTTATACGAAGAGTACCATCAGTATCAAAAGGATGTTAATTTGCAAGTCAAACTTTGTTAAAACGAGCAAACTAATTGTATTAAAAAACAGTGGATGTTATTTGTAGAAAAAAATAAAAAAACAAATGTAAAAAAAAAGATAAAACAAGAAAAAATGTACAAGTGTTTAAACTTCCATATACACACATCAAACAGTTTTATATTCATAAGAAAAATCTTAAATAAGTTAGTTGATACAAAACTTTGAATTTTTGTTTATTTAGGTCAAATAGTAATACTTATTATACTTTTTATTTACAATCAGATAATATCTTTTTCACGTGTATATGGTCAATTTTTGTGAGATATGTAAATACCAAGAAGAGTTAATTAGTTGTTAGTACAAAAATAATAACTTTACCTGAATAAGCTTCTATTGTGTAATAAAAAGTACACATTTTTGCCTCAGCAGACCTTTCAAAACTGCTCTAGAACCAGTTTGCATAGAATAGTGGTATTATCATCCCATACTACTATTTTAACTCTCTCTAAAAAGATTAAATATTAGAAGTTAATTATTAACATTTTATAAACACTTAAATTTACTTTATAAATAGTTTTTTATATTTCATGCAGGTAACGTTATATTTACTTTGTTAAAACAATTAAAGAACAATGATAATTAATAAATGTTGATAAGAATTTCCCGATAATATTTCCCAATACTTCTTACCTTGAAGTGATCAGCGACACGCAACGCTTCTATGATGAATGAATGTTAATTGCTGAGAAATCCTTACAACTATTATATTTCTATTCAATAATAAAATTGAAAACATTAAAATCTTTTGTCAATTTTTATATGTTTAATATTACGTGAAGTAGCATCAATCAAACTTTTTGAAAAATAATAAAAACTACGTTTTATTAAAGAAGTTCATGAAAATTTTCTCATAATCATTGTTCATTATTGTGACGCAGGTATTTTTAAATTAATATTTTGTATTTCGTCGTAAAAATAATATCAATAAAAACTTATAAGATTAATTCTAGGTCCCTTCCCCCCGCTAAGAAAAATATAGTACGACTAAGGAAAAAAATAACTTTTTTGTTTCTTTCTAACGTTAGACGATTTAAATGAAATAAATTAATTACTTTGATGTAAAACTGATTTAATTTTGATTTAATCTCTTTAATAATTAACGATTAATTAGTCTAAGTGTTTTATACAATTGCAATATTATTTGAAATGATTACAATTTGTAAATAGATAAATATATATGTATAGAGAACCTCAAAATAATGCTGTCTTATGTAGTGTGGTGGGATTTTCTTATAATTTTATTACGAATTTGTTATATACCTGTAAAAAAAATATTAAAAAGTGTTGTAGTAAGGTCATTTGACGCATCAATTGTATCCTAATTGACACGAAGCGGACGTGCAAGGCAACTTTAACATAGGAAGGCATCAAATAAGTATTAGACAGGGAACAAACTGCCGAGTTGCATTGCTCCAGCGTTACTATTTTAAATGTTAGTGAAAAGATAACGTTTTTTATTTATAATGGTGAGTGAATTTCACACAAATATTATCAGAATATTTATCAGTGTAAATTTTATATACGGTTCTATAACTTCAGTTACCTATTCCTTGGTGCACAATATTTTTATTACCTTTAAAGAATTGTTTAAAGATTCTCAAATAAACGAAAAGTACAACTAACTGCATTTGATTATTACTTAAAAAAATTAAATTATGAACTGTGACACAATACAATTAAAGAATTAAAGTAAGTACACATTTTTAATTATATACGGCAACATTAAAAGCATATGTAGATAAAAAGGTAAATACTAAAGTTATAAAGTGATAACATAAATAATAATATGGTGCAATTAAAACTGGTAATAATGAAATAAAGAGAAAAACTATGGTGGAATAAATTTAAACATTAGTTATTGTTATAGATAACAGATGTATGTAACTAAACTATAATAATGCCTTGGGGATATCCTGACTATGTGTCACGTGTTAACTATTATTAATGTACTGATAACGTAATCAATTGCGTTCGTAAATTTTACATATTGTAAATAAAGATGAAACAAACGGTTTTCGTGAAATATAATATGTAATATATATGTAGTACTAGCTGTTGTAATATTTAATCAATACATATATTCTTTTGATGTTTTATATAACAATTGAAATTAGTTGTGAACTACATACTTGTTGCTAAATGAATTTAAGGGAATTAAAAAGTAGTCGGAGGTTTTGTTCTTTTATATAACCGCACGATGTAACAAGATTAAAAATAAGTTATAAGAATCACTAAATTATATAACATTAGATCCCTTTTTAAATACGGTCTTAACAGCATTAATAAACGTCAGCGGTATTATCCGGGCCATAAGATAATATAAATTACTTACCACGTGACAGTAAACAATTTGAAAGATCCTTGTTGAATGGCCATTGAAATATTTACTAGTAAATATTATGGTCATTAAAACAACAGATATTAAACTGCTTATTAATTTTATTCAAAGTTCAAACAGTGTAAAGAATAATTTTTTTAAATAAATTTAAGAAATATTAATGCCTTTATCTCTAGTAACATTTGATAAATGTGAAGACCACTGGGGATAATCATTGATTTCAATAATAAAGAAATATTTAAAAAAGTTACGTTACGAAAACAAAGATGTTTAAATTTACCAGTGTTTTACAGTTCTTTTGTTTCTTTCTTCATATATTTACTAGAAAATACTAAAACATCAGGAAGATAAATCAACAAAAATAAAGCCAGAATGTCATCCATATATGAACCAGTATATATATCATATGTGAGAATCTGGCTGTCGCAATGACATTATTTATTCATAAATTCTAAACCTTAGCACGTATGATTTAATCACAGTTCTTCGTTAACCTTCGTCTCCTGTAATTTTTCCTGTTCTTCTTTCATACAATGTCATTTTGCCAATCGCATGATAATATCGCGTTAATTATAGTATTAGTTTTTTTTTATTACAGTAATTTAAACATTGTTGGTACGGTAAAAACTCTAATTAATAAATAGCTCTTCATTTATTTTATATGTATGTCTATAATTTTTTCTTAATAATATTTGTTTATCTATCTGCATCGATTTTGTCCAAATTTTCAATGGCAATTAATAGATAAAGATATAAAAAAAATATTTGTGCAAAAAACAATCATAAACTAATTATGAAGTTAAGCGTTTGCTCGGCTTAACTGGATTAAAATATTTTTTTTAACTATAATACCATACGCTTAAGGTAAAATTACGGTACCAATTGGATGAAGTAAGAATTCGTATGCGCAAAATCACATTACGAGATAGTGTGACCCTTTGATCTAACATTGTATTTGTTATCTATTTAGATCAGAAGATAGTGATTTTTTATAATACTATTCTTTGATATTATAACAGAACCTAGATTTAATCTAGACAATGACAATGAAGACTGCCACATACTAAACGTCTAGCATAAATTATTCATTTTAACATTTGGGTCCCATTTTGTTTTTGATTTTATAAAAGAGTATTTAATTCGAAAACATCATCTTACTACGTAGATTTTACAGAAAATATCCTAGGCATTACTAAAACGTAAACTAACCTAGACTACGACTGCAATGACAAAATGTTGTCATAATTAAAATGAACGTGAACGCAATCACTATAAAAGATATTGTTTTTCCTTCTACCATTCAATGTCCGTCTTTTATTGATTCTATTTCAACAATGCAATTATATTATTTATTTTCCATAACAGTATACATAGCCGGAGAAGTTCTCTTCTAGAGGGAGAAGTCCGGTCTTTGCCGGGACCGACCGGTCGTTGGGGTGCCCTGTCGCTGACAGATCCGGGGCATCACATGCAATACGGCTGATGGCTTTCGCGGTATATTTAGTGGGTAGGGGGCGCCTAGGCCGAGTCCCACACACCTCTCCGAGCCCACCCAAGGCACCGGCGGATCGTCCTTAAAAGGATTCCCCCGCGTGAAAAAAAAATAACAATATACATACATATTTATGAGGGTTTTGATGTTTACGTAAAATTTTAATAATTAAATTAAGTAACTGCAACTAGAAACAAAATTATATATTTCACATGAGCTCGCATTGTCAACCTACTTCTACGAGAGCTCCTTAACAATAATTTCATAATTTCATAGAAATAATTAGTTTATAAAAGTTGTTTTCGAGACAGTGTTATAGGCATTCATTTAGAACATGAGTTATAAAGATTACAATTCCTCTACTTCAAAGTTGTGATCCTCTAGTCAAACTTATTCTAAACTCAACTTTTATCAAAGCTATAATAAAAACTACTACATCTATAAAACGAAGAGAAGTCTAGTTGTTCTAATGAGGTAACATTCCACACCACAAATATTTTTTAATAAATATAGAGTTTCAAGTTCAATAAATCAATAATGTTAAGCAATACTAACAGAAGTGTTTACATTACATAATATCTGAAGCTAATTTGAAAATGTACAAACATTTTATGAGCGATACATAAAGCTAATATTTACGATTTCCTTCGTAAACAAAATCGGATTGAAACTGCTAATCAGAAAAATAACAATGGAAGTTTTAAGAATAATATAGAATTGGATGAGCATGGATTTAACATAGTTATGTAGTGATAAACGGTTCGCGACAGTTGGCGACATGGCCTCGGTCAGCGCATAACGTAAATAAGCACATGATTGGGAACTCGTGGTCGACTCCTCGTGAGTGATCATGTGATTGTGATGAGTCCACTTAAGCGAATAAATACTCGACCTCTACCCGCAAAACACTATTACCAATATTAAGCTATATTTAACATTATATTTCATATCTAATGGTTGTAATAAAAACTTTAATTTTCTATATTTATCTAGGTAAGATCATTTGATTTGTTATAAACCATGAAGAGCGTTTTATAAATTGAAATTTGCAAATCATTGTAAGCAATACATGAAAAGATACATCAGCAGCTCATTGTATCCTAATGTTCTATCATTGTCTCTTTTTTAAAGTACAATATAGACATATGGAAACATGGATAAATCCTTCTATTGTAGTTATATCGGTAACATACGTACAGAACGTTTTGTTTTGCCTTTTAAAATGGGAATGAGCTGCTAAACTATACTTCAGCATAAACGGCTCCGTCGACACTTTACGTCAAACAGAAATTAGTGATGAAAATAAATTCATTACTACTTTTTTGAAAACGACGGCCGACCCACCGGTCTTCCTATCTAATAAGCACGAGGTGAAATTATAGCCCTCGTTATCAGTTAGTGTAACAAGACTAGGAGGGAAATTTTTAACACTTACTTCAAAACTATATCGTTAATATGACTATCGCAGAAATAGATTTTATATTACAGTAATTAATTCAAAACGGTTGTCATTTCTACTCATAGCTATTGTGACAAGACTAATGTCTTATCATTCATAGTATTGTACATTCTAATGTTTTTATAATTTTAGATGTATGCATAACTTTTAATTTATGTTTATAAATTATATAATTATCAATTTAACACCAAATTTTGGGTAAGTCCTTTTTAGCACTTGTCAAAACGCAGCTAATCGTTGTGCATTAGTAAGAGCACCTTTACCTCTGTGTCTCATAAGTTTCACCGATAAAATAACATTAGTATTAAAATATGTTAATTTTAACGTCTAGGAGTGTTGTATCTACATCTGTGTCCTCGATATATTATGCTTGTGTATTTTATTTCGTGGTACGCAAAGGTCAAATTGTCATGATAATTGACAGAGGCCCCTTGCTGTCGTTACACTTTAATAGAGAATTCGCTTACGCTTGATCCCCGTTGTTGATATTTAGTAATCAAATTCTTTATTCATATTATTACAATAAATATTAATAAATTACTAATGGGTATATCTCTTGTTTAAAATAGTCATATTCTGTTTAATAATTCGTTCCCCTTTCTATAGACAAATCCTTTTTCTTTTGTATTTATTTTTTAAAAGCTGCTTTGATATTAGTAATTATATTTTTATAAGATCATGATATTACTTTATACTGTGATACTTTATTAGTACTTTGTAATATTCATACAACCTCTAAACAAAATAAAAATCATAAATGAGATAAAATATATAGGAAATAGAAAGCAATTTTTGCGCATCTCATATACTCAGCGGTTAACTTTTAGCAAATTTCTGTGCTATTTCATCAAAATTTTATGATATTTGTCTTTAAATATGTACAACTACAGCAATTTAAACCTTGTAAATCAGCAAAGATGTTAGTTTTGACATGTTTAAATTACTAAAATTTAATAGTAGTTACATATTGAGTTATGGTGTTTAAGTACAGTCCAAGTACCCAGAATTAGTCATACTGATGTACTAAGAACATTTTAAGGCGACTTAATGTACGTTCGGTACTCTTTAAGTTATTTGAGGCTTTCGAATATTTTGACGCAGTACTTTAAGCGAACCTTTTCAGTGCATTGTCGAACACTATAAGACGCGCTCGTCACGTACCACTTGCAAACTGCAAAAATCCAATTATTGAAGATAGCCTCATATTTTCATTGAAAAAATTTTCTTTTCCGCGAAATTCCTTAATTTTAAATTAATGAAACAGTAGTTTGTATTTTTATTTAATTTCGTTACAAAACCAAAAGTTTTCTATTTTGATTTTGTTTTTAGTATACTAAGTAAAATAAAATATTTTTTTAATACACTGACAAAATTGTTGTTAATAAACTGCAAGATATAAACAATTATTTATTTTAGAAGTTACCCCAATTATCAGATTATATTAATAAATTTATATTTTTGGTATTCATGCAAATTCCAATTTAATAAAATATATTTCAGGTAAGAAAAACGAGTATCCGAATGACAGCCATTAAAGAATATCCGTTCGACCTAAGCGATTTACAAAATAAACAAAACGGAGGAAACGATAACCGAAGGCCGCTGGACCACAAAATCACTCAACAGCCACCTCCTACCTCTGCACCAGAATTAGTGCTGACAGAAGTAAAAAGAAAAGTATCCATAATGGCTGATGAAAAAAGCAAAGATCGAGAGAACCAACCATCAGATAGGTATTTAAATTTGTTTAATTTTTACATTACTACAATGCTATGTAACATAAGTTTAGATATTCATCTAGTTGACACTTTGTGAATTCAACATTTAAATTTATGTAACAATCTTTATTAACAATACAAAATATTCCTGATCCCTAGATTTGTAATTCAAAACGTGTGCATTGTTACTCATGGCCGTTTACCTTAACTCGGTAACCGTCACTACGTGTCCAACTTAATAGAAACTTCCGCTGTTGACCATTCGAAAGATATCCTTAAAACATTTCCATTCTCAACAATAAAATTAAATATGCCATTACAGCTTTCGTGACGCACGGCCATGCGATTCTCTTGAAATGCGGATATATCTAAACGAATTCCAGGGCCTCGTCTTGTTAAGTTTAGCTGGCGTGAGGCTTTTTTAAACCACCATTATATTGTAAATCTGCTGTCATAACAGCATCGCTAAGGTCCAATTATAAAAAAATAATATACAGAGTATTCTGAGTAAGCAGGCTTTTCACCTTTTGTGGTTTTACTTTGCAATTACAATTGTAAATAAAAGTAAACAATGAATTAAACCAACAAGAACTATCAAAATACATGCTGTAAAACGTTGTGTCCCGTCGTATTGAGAATATCTTTGTATTTCCTTTTGTATAAAATTACAGTCATAATATATTTCCACCATCCTCTTCATAATCAATATTATATTTATTGTTATTAGATAATAGGTAATAGTGAAAAAAGATTTTACTTTTTATGGTATTATCAGCTATGGACACTTAAACTAAAAATTTTCCTGTTTGATCTAAAAATGTGCACATGGACACACAGTTTTCCAATCTTATTAAATTTATTTGAAGAAATGACGATTGTGGAAATTCTTTAAAAAAGTTGTTCCAAGACTTAACTGCTTCAAAATATTAAAGTTTCTTAAAATATTTATCATCTTAGAAGATATCGAAAGGAATCATTGATACATATCATCATATAAGCATTTTGTAAATAAAATTCGCCACAAGAAAGATTAACGCGTAAGTGTAATAGTGGCTTTCTAATAACTGATTCTTCATGTGAAGTTATAAATGTACTGTGAAATATACGATATGCTTGAATATTAACAATATAACAAAGAAATCCATAGAAATGTTTAAGTACGAAAATCACGTGCTCCAACGTTCATTGTTGCATGTATTCCATTATATTACTTTGTTATGGTCCATTTTTGCTTCATAAATATTTTCGACAAAGCAAAAACAACAAACGCTTATTAGGTCTTTTCGGTCGTAAATACATCGGAGATAATTTAAAAAAGATTATTTTCTGTAATTAAATGTACCTGTTTTAATGTTTACGTTTGTGTTTTAAATCTATATTATTATTAGTTTAACATTTATCTGTAAGGTTCGATCGTTCTTCGTAGTTAAATATATATGATATGTATCTAAATATAATTACGAAGTTATTTCTTATAAGCAGACCTACGTTTTCAAAAAGTACATCGGCAACACAAACTTATGAATAATCCTTTCATGTAGTTATATATTTTCATCTATATATAAAACAAGCGAGTTTTAATTTAAAATTTTTGATTATTTAAATTATTTTACAGCGGAGAAGCGGTATACCTACTGAGTTTTTTATATAATTTCTCTTGCCTATTTACGCAGGAATTAATTAAATATCACAGTAATATAATACGGTAACATGTTTTTTTTGCATAATACTCTGCGAATTGACTCTACTACCTATGTTACTCTCTTCTCTGTCTTCAATTTTCAGCGCATTGAAGTCAATTTCATTAAAGCAGTTTTAAAAGTTATCTGAATCAACTCAAGAACAACAGTCAAATAAAACATTAAATTAATTATATTAAGTGTTCAGTACTATAATATTTTGTAAATTATTTTATTTAATTTTTTACTATAATAGAAATATAATGTTTGAATCCATTTTCTGTCCAATGCGTGTTGCGACTTATCAACTATGAGAACGCCTTAAATTTTTATACCGCAATAATCTGTTAACGTTAATTTGCTGCTACCTTAACTGCGATAGTTTAAATTTGTAGAAACACTAAGTAACGGTGTTACACGATAACGAGACTTAACAACTTATGTCTACAACAAAGAGTGCAACGTTGTGCTGTGTACAACATCTTAATCAGCGCCAAGTTGTTATAGGCAAGCGTATCACTTACTATCAGTTAAACAACTTGCTCGTCTCGTCGACTTGTCGAAAAAAAAAGTACAATATATAGTTTCGACACTGCTTAAAAATTAAAATACTAGTAATTAAAAAAGATATACAAAAGCAATTAAAATAATATAGATTTATATAGGAATAATTTTATCTCACGGTTCCTTTGTTTTTAGGTTCGTCGTAATTCATTTAATGCGCGTGTAGATTTCAATAACTTCTATAAACAAAAAGAAAGAAGACAAAAAAAGAAAATATTTTTTTGATATATTTGTGATTTTTTTTTGATACTATAACATCATCGGCGTCTTTTGTAATAGACACCATGTACCAGCAAAACCCATTCATTTTCAAAATGATTAAAGATGAAATAAATATAAAGACATTTCAGAAAAATGTTGAGGTGCACATTTAAATTTATTTTAAAGATTAATTCAAGTTATTTTTGTATTGTTATATGCTTTAACATTCAATCTCAAAGCAATGGTATAAAGTGAAATGTAATAATAAAAATGTTGTTGAATGTTGAGTATGGGATAACTACATAACAACTGAGCAAATTTATATTTTCTTTACTTTATGTAATCGTTAAGTATATTCTTACATATTATTTAAAACAATTTAGTTTTGCTTCATGATCTCTTTTCAATAATGTAATTTAATTTTTTTTTTATTTATTCCAAACTGTCTTAAAATTTACAACAAATGGTGTCCTTCAGACCCCGAACTAAGCACAGCTTGTATCTCAGGACTCACTTATAACCATGGTTCCATTAATTTAACATTTTGTTTCTAACTTAAATTTATGTAATAACACGACCGTGTGCAGAAGTTTGTGTATATGTGTATTTTAATGAATATAAACCTTTGTTTGAACCCTATGAACGGTTATACTCTATTCTTTAGGCTACACGTGCCCAATTTCAATTAAAATAATAGTTCAAATAAATTAAGTGGCGTTTAGATCTGGCATACTCATTCTATTTACAGAAAACATATAATACAAAATATACAGTATTGGTTGTAAATAGGTTCAAAAACAGAGCAAAAATCTTTAAAATATATTAAAACACTTTTAATACATTAAGTAAAACTAACTTGAATTAAGTTTATTGTTAATGTTTCGTTTAACTCATTCTTGATATTTATATATGTATAAAAGAAAATATTATATATAATAAATAAAAACTTTTATTTCAATAGCGATATTTAGTTATACATTGTAAAAATAATAATTAAACGCATTTATTTATTATTATTAAACATGCGTACACTAAAAAAAATCTATATTATTATTTTTCGGTTTATGGCTTCTACTGCTCTGCGCAATAATTTCGCCAATGTCTAGTAATGGTGAGAATACA
>DWLS01005386.1:0-12758 GCA_018246255.1 Pachliopta kotzebuea | reverse complement strand
GATCCGCGAGCGCAGGGTCAGATGAAGCTTTCACGGCCATAATATTGGCCGAAAGCATCGACATCACCCGAAAAAAAAAAAAAAAACTAATCACCATTTGAACTTTATTATAAAAAATGGCTTTCATTTTGTTTTAAGTGACAACTCTTCTATCTGAAATGAAAAAAAATTGTGACTTCAATTATTGATATTTTGTATTGAATTATAAATAAAAAGGTTTCTTTCAGTTTACTTAATAAAAGCCCAACGGTCTTTTATGCATTAAGTAAACATGTAATGGTAGTGATAATTAATCCACGGAGCAGATCCATCCTGTAAAAGGGACTTGATATCATGCTGATTATGGCTATTTTATTCTTACAAGTAAAAATTTGTGATTGATTAATACCTATTGTTTGTGGTATCTTAATATTTTTCGTACCCACGTTTTTGGTGTTTTATAGGTGATTCTATTAACAAGATGTTAGATTGGGACCTTAAATGTCCACAGCCAGATGATGAAGGAACTAACACAGATCGGTGCGGCGGCATTCGGCGGAGTGGTCTTCTCTCCACCTGGAACTGCGACATTCCTGCTATTTTCTTTTGCGAAAAACCAAACAAAGGGTCATACAAATTTAAAAGTCTTCGGCACGAAGTACATAAACACCATAAATATGTTACTCACACAATAAAAAACGGAGATGAAAGTTATATCGTATATCTATTTTTTCATGTGTTGTTGAATATACACACATAAATAGACAACATACATAAATAGACTGCACTGTCCTTTTTTTACAGAACAAAAACTGATTTTAGAGTGGCAGCTCGACTCCACAATTGAACACCGTAGAGACCAGCACGCCGTAAAAGTATCTAAAATTGACAATTTTGGCCGTGGCTAGATCCGTTAATTTCTTAATTTTTTAAAAAAATAAAACATGTGAACTTAGGCTGTTTGACATACAGGTAATGTGTGGATCCCTTCTGCAGACGAGTGATGATTGTCAATAATACTGTATTTTCCACAATGACATTTTCTCTCCTTTAATAAGTTTGTACCAGACCTAACATTCGGTAGAGTAAACCTTATGCACTTCCTTTAACTTGCATTTAATACTAATTTATTAACAGTAAACAAATTATGCATTCGTCCCAGAACACAGTTTAAGTTATAATGGTTTTTAGCACATCTATCCACTTAAAAATTATTGAAGTGTCTTTTGATTACAAAACAATCTTGCACAGATTCTGAATCGTAAATGGTAGATAATTTAGGCAAATGAAAAATATAAAAGGTCTCAAAATGTTATTTTGTGGAGCTCCTAAATTTACAAGAAATCGTACCGAGTTAGTGTTTTATATTTATACATGCTAAATTGTTCCCGTCAAGTAAAATTTCAGTAGGTTCAGAGATGTTTCTCTAATACGATAATATTGGAGTTTCGATATCAGCGTTAAGTAATTAATGCAATCAAATGCCTTTGGCAGATCACAGAAGACACCAACGGCATCTTGATATTGCTCCCATGCATCAAAAATATTTTGCACTATAGCAACTCCCATCATCCGTAGTTGAGCGCTCGTTTGTGAATCCGTACTGCTGTTAATGTAATATTTTTTTATCGTATATGTCCTTCCTCAGACAGCGTAAATAAATTCTTCGATAAATATATCCTTATTATATCCTCCTCCTTATTTCATTCGTAACTAGTTAATCCTATACCCATTTATATTTATAACTTTTTATACTTAAAATATAAATAGTCTATTCTCCTTTGCTTATAGTTATTTACAATAAGTGTCTATTGTTTATTAACACTTCTTTCGTAAACAATGTATTAGTCTAAGTAATTTATTTATTTTTCTCTCAAACCTTAATAACTACACATGTACAATATTTTAGGAATCTAATTCTAATGGCTTTACTGCTATTATTATTTCTATTTACTACTTCTCCTATTCCTATTTCTAAATTGTAACTTTCTTTTTAATATATAGGACATTCTAGTATTAAATGCAATACAATCTCATTCTTTTTCGGATCACTGGTGCACGATGGGGTCGCCTTGTACCCAAATCTATATCGGCACTCGGAGAATTCTCTATGGCTCGTTCTGGTTTTCTAATTACAGAATAAGCAGTAATAGCATCGGGAAAAAATGCTTCAGCGGTAGTAGGTGGTAGTGGTACTTAGTGGTGTCAGGTCTCTTCTGCCGGAAACCGCCTAGGTAGGTATCACCGCAGGTCCTTTTTCTTCCGCCAAGTAGTAAATATGCAAAACATTACTGTGTTTCGGTTTGGAGGGTGCTGTATGCTAGTGAAATTATTAGGGTAACGAGACTTAACACCTTTCGTCTTAAAGCGACGAGTGTAATGTAATGCTGTGTATACCATCTTAACAAGCGCCACGTTGTTATGAACAGACGTATCACTTACCATCAGGTGAACGCCTTGTCCGTCTCATCGCCCCGTCGAATAAAAAAAAATGCAGTACCACCTTCTTTGTAGCGCCGGTACCTTTCATCAAGTAATCAGATCTAATTCGTCTCTTAACAAATGAAACCGAGTACTTATTATAATTTGACTACTTTTTAAGTTTGAGTGCCTCCTTGTTTAGTAATATGTATAACAAATTATTGACATTTAAATGTGAAAGCATTTGACCGAACATCAATTTTTCAAAATATGAAACATTACTGGTAAAACTGATACGTCTAAAAGTTTCGGGGCAACTTTTACTTCCCGTTTTAAGTTAAGGTACAAATTTGGTTAGTTTAATCAAATTAGGAAATTCGCTCAAGACAATATTTCGATTAAAGGTAGCAAGATGTGGCGCCAAAACGTCTATCAGCGGTTTGAACACCTTGACGGACAGGCCAAATACATCTTTAGTAGTGTTTACCTTTAGTTCTTTGCACACTTTCACAATAATGCAAGCATTAACTAGTTTATAGACGAATACATTTTATTACAAGGCGAGACTCAATCTTTGAGAAACTCTAAAGCCAGCTAGATATGATGAGTGCAGCGATCCAGTTAATTTTTTCGATGTTCGATGCTCATGACAATATCCGAACTACGTGGTTTTACTTTGTCTATTTATTTATTACATTTCACACAATTTTAATTTTATTAGTGGCGGTTTGTATTTTGTTTTGAGTATAGATAGATGTATCTGCAATACAAAGAGATATTTAAAAAAAAACCTATATACTGACGTAATTTCTAAAATAATAATCATGTTGTATAATAGACCGTTCTTCATATAAATCAAATAATTTAATTTTAAACTTAACTGCTTTTCAGAAGGTTCTCTGTAGCCTAATCACTGTAACGGAATTAAATAAAACCTCATTCCTTTGCAAAGGAAATAGAAAATTATACTCTGTCTGCAAAAGTGATAAAAATAATAATAAGCAACCAAATAGTTTTCCGTTGGGTCTTGAGTATCTTGTTCACAAAAGCGCAATTTACCGTGTAATACTACTCTTAACCTTTCCATAGGTTTTTCACTGACAGGTCTTGTTTAAATAATAATATTTCGCTGTTTCCAACTACATTCAAAAGATACTATTTGACCCTTACTATCTCACTTAAGGCAGTTTACAATGGATTTCTTTGAATAATTAATATTACCGAATACATTATCTATACATGTTGCCGAGTTATGCGTTTTCCACTTTAGTTCAGAAAAAAAATTAAGTTATGGGACTTAAATACACTTATATATTGACTTGTACATTTGTCATGTACTAAAATATTTAAATTAAAATCGACGTAAGCAATAACTCTCTTTTTTGATTTACTAGCGATTTCTAAGACTTTTTCATGTGTTTTAACAAGAGTATCATAAGTGCTAAACGGAGGTGCACTTACACATATTACAACAAACTTATCAAGCTCAATACAGGATATTTTCGCAGGTCCCTCATCAGACAGCCGTGTGTGATCTACTTACGCATTTTCGATTTAAGGTCGTTACGCAACAAAATTAACCCTTTCGCTGCGTTGAGTAGATATATGCGCCGATTAATATCACCCAATTACTGTGGAGAGCGTCTTAAGTCTTTCAGTTACGTGTATCATGTGCGGCGGACGCCTTTATGGGCGTAGTGGGCGTTGAAATTAGACAGTGTTCTAATAAAATAAAACACTTTTGCTTGTTTAGTTGTCAAAGTGAAAACAAAATTGCTATAATCCAGCAATAATTAACCAGCGCATATATGTGCTCAACGCAGCGAAAGGGTTAAGGAACCACCGTGACTGGCAAATTACCTGTTGAATTAATTAACTACATAATATTTTTTTTATATTATACATCACAAGTGGCCCATACAAATTTCTGAAACTCTGGGCTCCCACAACTTGTGAACCCGACCACATACCAACAAAATTCCAACGACTCTGATCTTATCTAAGCGAGATCTGTCTATATGCCATTTCAGCCTCCTACCCCCCTGTAGTTCTCGATATTGAAAATTATTGACAGACAGACGGATGGACATTGTCGTTTAAATAAGGATATCATATAGTCTATAAAAGTCTTCGGTCCTGCACACAATTCCACGTTTATGATTTCTCAAGATATAAATCCGACCATCAATATTTCGCTATTAGCCATGAATTTTTTCGTATAATTATGTTATGCAAGAATGGCTCGACTTCTGCTGTTCTAACTTATGTTTTATTAATAATATTATAATAAAAGTCATCCTCTTTTGTCTGCGTGTGCAATTAAAATTTTTGGGACTAGTTCTAAGGATTGTGAACTTATATTAAATATCTTGATCAATAGAGGCAAGCGTCAAAGTAACCCTACAAAATGATTGAGTTATAATTTTGTGAAAAATATGCTAACGTTACAGCTATTTGTCTTTTCAAAGATATAAAAATATAATTATTATCAATAATCATACTACATTTATTTGTTATAATTGAATTTATATCTAATAACTCAAATGTATTACTGTAGCTATACATCAAAGTGTACAAGCTATTATTAATAACATGTCTATAATTTTTCTTATATTCTATGAAAGTTTTCTGTTAGGCAATGTAAACAGTACACCATGTCAATACCTTCTAAAGCACCTAATCTACTAATATATTTCGCCAGGATAGCCCCTCCGTTCATACCTCCTCTTTCACTAATGAAAGCTATTATTGTTGTGTTTGGTGTAAATTTACTACACAATATTTTATGCATAATTTGCTCCAGGTGTACACATGTTTAGCATTGGCTCTAAATTAACAAGTTGTCTACTCATGTTTTTCGCAATCTTTTTACTGTACATCATATCTACAATTAGCACCAAATGCGCGAGATATGACCGTGGACACTGTCGTAAATATAATTTATAGACAATTTAAGTCTCGTTTATTGACACAACCCGGAACAGTGCTATTAGAGCGGCAAAGGTAAAATTTGAAGAATGGTAAGTGATATAAATAAATTTTGAAAAGAGCTCAACCGGCACCTTAACAGGGATCTCCTTTTTATATATGCAAACTCAATAATATTAAAGAAACTCCTGTGGACAACGTAAGATAAATCATGGCTATAAACAAATAATAATAAACATAGTTTATGGTAATAATCGCACTAAATATATAAAATGTCGATCGGCTTTAAAAATAACGAATAATAATACTAATTCGTTTTAAAGTATTCAAAACATTTTATTTAAAACATTTAAGTTGAACCGGTAACATAATTCGTTCTTGTGGTTTTTTAATGTATTTTCTCCTTATCCGTGCCGACGAATGGATTATAAGCTTGCATGTTTAATTTGTCTAAAGTCAAATCCCATAATTTCAATGCAACGGCACGATTCTTACATTTTCTTGTCACCATACACGATTTTTTGCAATCACTGCAAAAGTAAATGTTTTTCATTTAACTTTAATAAAATAACATGCATTCAAGGTAAAAGTAAGAAAATAAATTTGAAAATTTTTATTAGATCCTTGCGAAACATGCTAGATTACTTTTCAGCAAGTTTGTATTTTTATATGTATTCTTTTTGAAATAAACAATAATTATAGAAAACTACAATTAATGTAAAGAATAACAATGGAAGCCTCACTGACCTGTAATGAAAACCACTTTCGTTCGCGCAGGTTTCATCAACTGCACAGTAGATGTTGGTCTGGGCGCCGCATCGTGGTGATTTCAAAAACCAGTACATTATATTGTCGAAAAACCAGGTCGCGCCTCTAAATACTGTTTGATCAAGATGTCGAGCAAGATCCGTTCTAATACAACCCGGATGAAGACTGTACGTGGTTACATTATTTATGTTATTATCCTGAACAAATAATATCTCTGTTTAATTCAAACTGTTTTTGCATAATTTATGCATCGCAATAGCACTAGGCATTATAACCAAATGTAGTAGGTTATAATCAAATTTGGGTACCACCGTAGTGCCTGTTTATGCCTCGACCATATAATCTACAAATATTATTACGTTCCGGATCAAACTTACATATCAACCTGTCAAACGTAATATTTTGTAAACATTCTAAGTGGTATGTCGTTATGGATATTTATAATTATCACTTATCACCAGACAATGCTTGCTTCGTTTAATTATTGAATATAAAGTGGTTTTGACCAAAATATTAAAACCTTCTTATTTTAAACTAATTATTTTTTTAATAGTTTTTTTGAGAACTTTTAAACAAGAAACTTTGATTCGTCGCTAATTCGTGTACTATTGGCGATTGAAATTAATATTCGTATACTTTCTAGGTTAACTTACAATTTTTTTTTTTGGAAAAATTGCGTTTTATTATAGAATTTTGAAACATATATGTACCAACCTTAAGCTTTAAGTCCAAAGCTTTTGAAAAAAGAATGTTCGCACATTTGCTCGCACTATAAGCTTTTACAGCACCGTATGACTTCTCTACATTTATGTCGTCAAGATCGAGATCATAGACTGAAAATATTAATTTTAGGCATTCTATAAAACTAAACTAAAAATTATAAAACCCACGATTTATGTGAGACTTATTAAAATTATACTCCATCATTTAAAAAAATTAAGTATTAAATAACAAAAAAGGTTGCAAATCAAACTCCTGTATAAATAAAGCTACGTTAGGATCCAAAGAAATATTTGTGTGTAATCCACTAATCCCTCAGAGACGGAAAGTAAGCTCCCTTCTCACCTACCTTTATGTTTTTATTAACTTACACATGTTTGCTAGTGAAGAAACATTCACTATTCTCGCAGGAGCACTTTGAATTAAACGTGGCAAAAGAAGAAGTGTCAACAGCGCATGTCCAAAATGGTTGACACCTATTTGCGTTTCAAAGCCGTCTACAGTTCTGCCCTCTGGACACATCATAATGCCGGCGTTGTTAATAAGAATATTGATTTGGGATTCATTTTTTAATATTCGCGAAGAGAAATCTCGCACTGATCCTAAACTGGATAGATCCAACTGTTCAATCACTAATGAACCGTTTTTACCACCTTCGGCAGTTTTAATTATTTCTTGCTTGGCCGCTTCAGCTTTTTCCAAATTACGACATCCCATAATAACCCTAGCACCTGAAATAAAGCATCAAATTAGTTTTATCATATTTTATTATTCAACAAAAAGTTTCTAAAGACAATACCTTACAATACCTTACCTCTTTTGTACAAATCTAAAGCAGTTTCTTTTCCGATCCCGGTATTTGCACCAGTTACTATTACAGTCTGACCATCTAATCGTCGCTCACTTTTACACCATCCACTAAGGTAGTCCATTATTGACCTTTAATTTCTGTAAGTTTAATAAATAAAGTGTATGCCTTTTATTATACACAAGCAAAAATGTTTTAACTCTTTGTTAAATAGCCATCATCTTTTTTGTTAAAAAATGTGAAACTTGGGAGGCTACTTTTAATAATATAATTTAAAAATATGTGTCTACCAGGCAGAGATTAATACACAGAGTAGTCTTTGTTATATAAACACTTGCAGCTTATAGATCTTGCGATGGAGAGAAATGACTGATACGAGATTTGTAGTGGAATTAAATAACCGTGTTAAATACATGCCTTATTTATACAAAAAGATTAACCAATCACAAGGATTTAAGTTAATTGCGTCTCTCGCACAATGTACGCTTTAGTTAGGATGAGTGAGTCCCCGCTTATTTGGCAGCGGCGCTGCGCAACGGTCATCAAAAGTGCGACGAGTATTTACTTCGGCAGACGCGACACGACGGCCGGTCGCGGAGTTGCCGTGATATTTGAAGCTGTTCTTACTTTTTGGTAGTAACAAAGACAGCTACAAGTACTTTAATTAGCAACATATTTAAAAATTAAGACGGTTTAGACTCAGAACTTCGCGGAATATCATTGTTATTATTTGAAGTTCTATCAAAAAACTTAAACATAAGCGTTATTTGCGAAATTCCAAACATCGACGAATGCTGCTTAAAAAAGAAAAGGTAAGCGGTTCCAAACAAGCATTACGAATGCTATACTAACAACTTATATAGGTATTTGTTAAGCTTGCTATATTAAATGACATGAACGATGATGGTGAAGCATGCTCGCTCATTGTTTATTATTTTATACACAACGTGTAATGGTGGATTTAATTTTTTTCTTTGGTATCCCTTATTACCGAACAAAATAAAAAACAAAAACTATCGGTATATTTACGAGTACAAGTCCTACCGTGGCTCCAGTGCTCCAAAAACAGCTCGAGGGATTAATAATGTGTATGGCGCTGGTGTCGCAAAAGAAAGTACGGTACGTTTTTGGTTTTAACGTTTTTGTTCTGGAAATTTTGATCTTCAGCACCAACCCCGTGGAGACCAAATTGGAAAATAAATAAATTAAGCCTCTTGTGGAAGCGGATTCATCACAAAGCACTTCAGAGATGGCTACAGGCTTCGGCGTAAATGATAAAACTGTATCAATCCACTTGAAGCAAATCTGACTTGTTACACCGACGACATCATGGTGACGGCTCGTGGATTCACCTTTAAGAAGGCGCGCGTGTTAGCGACTGCGGGAGTTGCGCAGGTCGTAGCTCACATTCGGCGTCTGGGATTGGAGGTGGCGTTGAGCAAGTGCAAAGCATTATGCTGTATTATATGTATGCTGGTGTTCGGAATGCGGCTCCTCCCGGCGCGGAAATGACAGTAGGCGGGATCTCTATCGCCGTCGGTACTTCCATGAAGTACTTGGGACTCGTCCTCGACGGTCGGTGGAGATTCGACGGGCACTTTTGGCGGTTGGGTCCACAGCTCATTTGAGCGGCTGGGTCCCTCAACCGACTCCTGCCCAATCTGGGGGACGTCGTGCGGTCCATGGCGTTGTACGGAGCTCCCACATAGACGGCAGAACTCACAGCTCGCGACCAGTCACTACTTTGATTACCGCAGCGTGTCATGGCCTTATGGGTCATACGAGGTTACCGTATAATCTCCTTTGAGGCGGCGCGCGTCTTCACCGGGAGGAAAACTGTGGGCCGCGTCGCTCGCGCGCGTTTTCTAGTGGTAGAAGTGTATCCTCGAATAGGGCGAACCTCCGTCGCTAGACGAGGTGGTTAAGTGATACCGAGAGGCGCGACCTGGAGTGCTTCGGCGATGTAAGCGGCGACTCCAAGAGCCGTTACACGGTCTCCTCACCGAGGAGGCCGTCCGGCCGGTCATCGCGGTTTGGATGGATAGGGACTGCGGAGTCCTTAATTTCCGCCGGATGCAGATGCTCACGGGGCATGATTGCTTCGGGAGTTATCTACACTTGCATAGTGGTTGTAGGACGGACGACGGCGTGCGACAAGTGTGCACACCCTGTGGATACATCGTCTCACTCACCTTGGCCGATTGCCCGCGTTAGGTAGAGGAAAGGGCCGTTCTCGTAGCGGCGGTAGAAACTAACCTCTCGCTGCCGGTCATGGTTCGCTCCGTTCGTACGTTATGACGCACAATCGGGAGATTGAGCGTTGCAGAGAGCGGGCGCCGAAGGGGCAGGACGTAGTCGGGGCGCGCAGACAGCTTATCGCCAACAGTCGGGGCGGAGCGCACACCTCCCGATTGCCTCCTTAGGCAGGGGAACCTGGCGTCGCTACCGACATGGGCTGTCGGTACCGGCGCCCCCATCGGAGAGGGTTCCCGAGTTGTGTTAGGCGGCGCGTTTCGTATTCCGACGCGTCGCCATGAAGGGCCCGTTCGACTCAGGCACCGATCGAAGGTTACGGATGAACTTTTTGATGTTATCCCGTGACTTTCACATATACCGTCGGATGTGATTGGAACACCGTGTGAAGATTTTTAGTCGGTTGGAGTCCGACACTATCACATCGCCGGCCCTCCGTGGTCTCGGGATGTGCGATCCGTTAGTATTTTCTTAGACACGAGATCAAAAAAAAACTTGAAGCAAATCGGGAGTGTAAAAAAACTTGAACGATGAGTACTTCAAGAATTGAGTGAATCGAAGCGTTAGAGAAGTCAATTAACAAGCATAGTGACGTTGGCGTTCTCTATGCCTGCCCCAATATCACCAGTAACTCATTACATTTATTAATGACCTTAATAAATCATTGCTGCTATAGCACTGGAACATCAATAAATAATACTAAATAATACTAATAAATACTACATAAAGACGCGGAATATAACTAAGGACAAACGCCGAACTATTCGAAAAATTTATTGAATCTTGAATTTGTTACACTTAAACAAGTCGTCAAATCACTCCTAAATTCTTATTGTTTGGTACCTAAAAACGTACATAGAATATGTTTCATACAGAGGTAAACATAGAAAAAATTACTTTATCCTTATCTACTGTGAAGTCACGACTAAGTAATCGTAAATCAGTGTGCGCAAGAGATCAAGTGTCAAGTATAAATAAAAAATAATTTTATTTATTTAAAAAGAAGTACCCACCTTTGGTCATTGCAAAAGCACATGCCGGAAACAATACCGATGAGCAACGTGTAACAATTTTTTTCTAAGTACAATGGATAAATTTTGTTTAAAAAATTATATAAAAAATTGTATAATTGTATATATTTGTAAAACCTGTAATATAACTGGTTATATGATATTCGAAAAATTAACAATCTAAGAGAATATATCTTTTATTTCAATATTAATAAGGTTTTATTGCTTATAAAATCTACGCACATGTCGTTTACTAACAAGGTTTATAACATGTTCTCTTTTTTTTTACCTAACAATTGAATTTTGATACATCTATACAAAAACTAATTGTCATTGGAAAAAATATATTTCTAAATTTATCGTCATATCTCAATCTCTTTTTCAAATTTTTATTTGTTATAAAAAATGTTTTTGGTGTATTATAAAATATTTTACATAATTAAAATGCAATAACTAAAAAGTTATTGCAGAACTTAATACATTAATCAAAGTTAGCAATAATTAAAAAGAGAAAAATCGTTATAACTATACAGTTACGGACGTTTCTTATATAACTGGTATTCATAGGAAAAGAAACACTAAGATCGTTCAGAAATGACAAGATCCGTAGAAGTACTGAAATCATCGACATAGCCCTAAGAATTACAAAACTTTAGTAGCAATGAACAAAGCACATCGCTTGAAGGACTGACGGTCAATGGGGTAGTAAGATCCTAGAGTGGGAGCCGCGTATCGATAAAAACATTACTGGAAGACGCCGCCCCGCAACGATGATCGATGATCTGCTAAAGGTCCTGGGAGACCGCTGAATGCAGACAGCACAAGACAGATTAGAGTGGAAATTTCTTGGGGAGGCTTACGTCTATCGGCTGATGCTGTTGCAAACTGGGAATGAAATAATTTTGGACCAAATCAAAAGTAGGGGCTGTAGTGGTTCATCATATTGCAATGTATTTCAATCAGTCATCTGCCAATAAACGCCTATTGCTAGACATTGGCCTTCCTAAAGATCTCCCCTTCAATTGGTCCGTCGCTGTCAGCATCCAACGGTTTCCCGCGATCTTCAGGTCCAGATTGTTGGCACACTTCGTATTCGTCTTCTCCATATTTATTTTAAGATGCATGAATAGATAGATCTATAAAGCACAGAGGTATACTGCGAAGGTCTTCCAGAGTCTCAGCCGTGACTACCATATAATCGGCGAATCAAAGGTGCGTTATGTACTCCCTTTTTACGTTGGATGCCAAGCCCTCTCTAGTCCAAAAGCTTTAATATTTCTGCCAGCACAGCTGTGAGCAGCTTTGGTGATAAGACATCGTCCTGCCTGCCACCTCGCTGTACCTGGTTTGGTTTCGAGCTGTAGTCTGAGTTGGGACAAGGTGGCGTTTGTACACTTACTCTGATATCTCAATTTCATTCTCGCTTTGAATAACTTCAGTTTCACACTCTTCACAACCACAGCAATTTTTGTTTTTTTTTTCAATTTTTATCCCTTTTCACACATAGAATAGGAAGGGCCTTTGGTTAAAATAGTAAAAATTTACTTTCACGATGATGTTACTATTTCAAAAAATAATTTTTTATCTAGAACAAGGGTTAATCAGAAGAATCAAAAATTTCAATTACAAAATTTCAAAGTTTTAAAGAGGCTCAAAATTTTTTATTGCCAACAATAAACAGTACCTGTACGAAGTTTTTTTATAAACAAAACTAATCTGTCCCATCATCAAAAATAATACTGTTTATTAGTAAATAAGTAGTGTTTTTTTACAAGAAAAATATGGTACCTAATAGTCGGCCCGATGCACTGAACTCCTCCACTGTCGCAGTCAACACGGTAGCCGCCGCCGGCTCCTCTCACACCCGATTC
>DWLS01005385.1:0-12760 GCA_018246255.1 Pachliopta kotzebuea | reverse complement strand
ATATAAATAAATAAATATCTAAAAAAAAATTACAAATAAAAAATGCATAATTGTAATAATCTATGCCTAATTACAGATTAACAAAAAAATAAAATCAGATAAAAACTGTTATTAAATTTTATGTAATAGTTGTTTATATATGTAACTACATAATTATAATTAAAAAAAAAATAAAGTAGTTTTCAAACTAAAATATAAGTCGGGGAAATCGAAACTGCTGCCTAACATTATATCTAGACAAACCACAGAAACCTCTGAATACTAAAACAAATCTAACTATAGTTATTATTACAGGCAAAGCAAATTATATATTCTAAATGGTGAAATCCTTATTTTGATGCTTTTTATTTTAAGATTTCGAATGTACTTAATTTTTATTTTCCAGCTGGTTACTTACTACAACTCCAATTTCTACCGCCAAACAGTACCTTGAAAACAATGCTTTGTCTCAGTTTGAAGGAAGCTGTAACTATTGAAATTATCGTAGTAACAGGACATTACATTTTGTATTAAAGGGACGTACATAATGTGGTACTGTGTATACCACCTTAACTAGAATAAACAGGCGTATCATTAACCATCAGATGCATGTCCTGCTTGACCATATATTATTTATATAAACATCAAATAAGTTTAGTAAAAAAAAATTCTCATTGCAAAACGAAGTAATTTCAAAAAATTCAACCTGTCTGAAATCAACAAAGTACAGTTGCAGTCCTTTTGCTTATGGTCGCGTACCCAACCCCAAGACACGTGGTCATTGGAAATGCATTAAATTCCTTTTAAGTTTAGGTTTGGAACCATAACGATAGATAAATATTTTAAAACCTAAATCATTAAAGAATTTAATAATTTTTAATTTAGTCTCAGCTATATTAATAGAAAAGATCAGAATGTTATTCGCGGACTAAAAAAAAACTATTATGTATTTAGGTTATCCACTACGTTTAAATGTTAAGTAACAAAACGATTATAAGTAAACAGAAGATACTTATGTATCACTTTTATGTCGTAAATATTAAGTGGTAGGTATTTTTAAATAAGCCTTATGCTGCTCTACTAAATTTCTCAACCACGAATAAGTAGTAACGTATATATTTTATTATACATAATTTTTTAAGTAATTTTAAAATTAAATCGAAATAATGAATTACTAATTGCCGAAGAAATTACAAAGAACCCTTTTTGATGATGTTTAGTTTTATAACTAACGTGACTGCATTTTAGGTTGCCGGTGAAGATAACTTTTTATCGAAACCTGTTTATTTCACCGTTTAGTGTATATAGCTTCACTATGTATATATACGAACACACACAACCGTAACTTGAGTGCAAGTGTGTTTCGCTTAGGTCGCAAACGGAAAATTTAACTTAACCGCGCTTTGGGTTTTAATGATCTCATTATAGCTTAGTTAGAATGATATACACTGCACTACATTGTATGTACTGTCTTTATCTGTAATATAAGTTACCTTAATGACAACAACCTTGAAACTGCATCGTAGTGCTTGCATTACAGATTGCATATAGAAATAAGACATTGGTATCTACCTAGGTTTCCTACAACTATTCTTTATTACTAGTAAAAGCGGTAATAGAATCTAATAAGAAATGAACTACACGCCATACTCTCCATAGAAATTAAGTAGGTGACATGTGCTAACTGGGTCAGGGTAGGGTCGTAACGATCCTGGATCTCAGCATCCCGAATCAATACCTCCGTTATGACCTAATTCAAGTTGAAAATGTTTCACCGTGACCTAACATTTTGAAGGGTTAAAAAGTACCTTTAAAACTTTGACTTACCTTTCTTTGTGCTTCGGCAGCTAATCCGGACTTCGCCGCTCTGTTGTTCGCCATGTTTATAATATGAACTAATATAATATAATTAAATAATAAATTAAATCACAGACACGGTTTGCCGTTTGGAAATGTAAACAGGCGCGCGGTAGGCTGCCAAACACTTGTGTGTGTGAGTGTGCGCTGATGAATGACATCATGCAGCGCGGCCGGCCGGTGCACGATCCCTGAGCTCGCTATAGTGGTGCGTATCACTTATAGATTAATAACTAATTTTTTTCAAAAAATATTAATAATTTTTTACCAAATTTTCGAGTCACACTTAAATCTTATTTAATTACAATAAAAATAAATTAATTCATTAGTACTTTTTTCTCTCTTTGTCCTATTCTTTATATCTAAGCAGAGATGCTCTAAGACATATAACAAACCTTAAGCAGTAAATTTTATGGAAAAACAAACTACAGTAATAATTTTTATTAAACTTTTGAAAAAGCCTACAAACAATATTAACTGGTTTTTGTTAGTTTTTCATTAGTTGGGTAAAAATGACACTAACTATGAATCAAAAACATAATAAACAAATGATAATGAATTATAAACAAAATTATTTTACTCATAAATAAAGCATGTAATAATTTAGTTCTTACGACGGGTGCTCTGCGTCCGGTCCTGGAGGCGAGGATGCGCCGAAAGCGCAAACCTCTCACCTTCTGGCTGACACAGGTGCTGACCGGGCACGATTGCTTCGGTAAGTACCTGTGCCGGACGGCCCACCGAGAGGCCGATGAGCGGTGCCACGATTGTGGAGCTGCGGTGGACTTGACCCAGCACACACTCAAGGTGTGCCCGAAATGGGCCGAGCAGCGCCTCGATCTGGCATCTGCTATTGATGGAGTGGACCTGTCACTCCCGAGCCTGGTTCGCGCGATGCTCGCGAGTGACAGGTCCTGGACGGCAGTGGCCTCCTTCTGCGAAACAGTCATATCCCAGAGGGAGGCCGACGAGCGGGCCAGGGAGGATAGCCTAGGGGCTTCCTCCATCCTCAGGCGGCGAATCAGGGTGCGCAGGAGGCGATATCAACGTCTCCTCTTGCAGCCCCCGTAATCCGAAGCGGGCCAGGTTGGGTACCTGGCCCCGCCAACGCTTCGGCGTCGTCGGGACTTCTCTAATAGCCGGAGAAGTCCCTTTTTAGAGGGATAAGTCCGGTCTCTGCCGGAACCGACCTCCCGGCCTGTCGCTGACAGATCCGGGGCATTCCATTCATAACGGCTGATGGCTTTCGCGGTAGGTTTAGTGGGTAGGGGCCGTCCAGGCCGAGTCTCACACACCTCTCCGGGCCCACCGAGGGCACCGGCGGAACGTCCGTAAAAGGATTCCCCCGCGTGAAAAAAAAATGTAATAATTTAGTTACGTTATGTTTGTAAGAAATTGCAACATTTTTCGTTTGTGTTCGAATAGTGGAAAAATAGCCACTTGTTTTATGAAACAGCAGCCAAATGTATTACTAATAAGAGATTATACGGTGCCTTACTAGAATTGCTCCTGTTGTGGAGTCTAAACTTCTTCGCCCAATTATAATATCAATCCGTAAGTTACTAAAACACTGGATGAATTCTAGACCAATATATATGATAGATATGACTATACAACCACACAAAAAGATGGAAGCTGAAGAGTAACAGCTTTCATCTATTTTTTACATTTTGTTCTAGTTGAGGTTTTTTACGTTTAAACATTCTATTTTTTCTTTGCATTAATCCCTTTTTTGTAACACGGTGAACTTTCATCCAATTTTACTTAATTTTATAGAACTATTTAAATGAAAGTATCGATAAATCTTCACAGCGTCACTACAACATTGGTTGTTCGAAATGTAAAATGAAAACCAAGTACGGAGTACAATAAGAGCAAAAGAGATGACAATATCTTTCTCTCTGTTCAAACGGCGCGACGGAATGGCGGCCCGAAAAGCGAGGAGGCTGTACGGGTATCGCTGTAGTCACAAAGAATAGGAAATGGAACGATTATGTAGGTTTTGTAAGCTGTTACTATGTAAAAAAAGACATTTAAAATTATTTTTTCAAAGCTTATTCTGGCGGTCTTAATTTTCTGTTGCCAGAGACCATGTGGAAAGTTACCGGAACAGCTCCTATTTCTGCCGCCAAACAATAGTGTGGATACTAAGCTTTTCTAGTTTGACGGACGCTGTAGGTAGTGAAATTACTGGAATAACGTGCCCCTCTTGTCTCAAAGCGACGATTACAAAGTTTAATAATCTTAAATACAGCCACATAATGCCTTTCTGGTATCGTCACTAAGAGTAATAAAAGTAAACTTTTTATGAAAATTACTGGTGTTTATGTTATTTTATTTCTAAGTATTATTAGTATTTTAATATGAAGAATTTTTAAAATTAGCGCACTCTATGTATTGTGACACTACATAATGAAATCTCAATAATAGAGCTATATAAGTGTTAAATGATTCCGACAGAGGCCGTTGAAATGAAAGTTTTTAGCGTTGTAACGTTTTTACTTTATTGCTGCAACGAATCACAAAAAAATTATAACAAGTATTTCGGATGTAGATTTTAATATTTATAAAAAATCTTAATCTCTTATTAAGAAAATCATATAATGGCTACTAACAATATTTTTTATGTTTTCTATTTTAAATAATAATTCCTTACTATCATTTTTGTAACCTAACTAAAAGAAAACTTAAATAATGTCACTAAGTGTCTGTCATACATAAAGTAAAATGATTTATAATTAAAAATTTTGTTGTGATTTTTTCTAATCGCATTTAAAATATATTAACGGCAAAATGAATAAATAAAATCGATAAGTTGCTCGTACTGTGAACGTAATGTATAATAGACCAAAAGACGTGGGATAGAAAAATTTTCAAAACTTAGGAAAATTTTTAGAGATTTTTAATTAAACAACATAAATAATAATGGAAGGTTACAAAAGAAACCGTAGAAGAAAAGGCCGTTTGGGATTACCAGTACAGGAAAACGGGCAGACAAGTTCATCTTCGTCTCGAGCCACGTCTTACTTAGATGACATTTGCAGTTATTTAATACTTTTCAGTTTGATTGTTATTGTTTACTTGTTACTGGAATACAATTGCAACACTTGTATGGCAAAATGCGATTTAAATAGCATGACCAAGCATGTTGAAAATATATCCGTTAGTGACTTAACCGTGCATTTTAAAGTCATCTATAATAAGGCCAAATATACTTCTAGGGTCAAATGTTAAATTTTGAGCCGCCTGTATCAATAATTAAATACACTCTTTTTAACAGCCTCTACTGTATGGGCTGGTCCATATCATAGCGATAAAGTTGTAATTTTTTCGATCAATTTCTATCTCGTATTTCTATTTCAAACTTCATAAAGGCACTGTTGTGCAGAGTTTATGTTATATTTAGAGGGAATTTCAAATAAAAATTGATTTTTCATCATCGTCTTCAGCCTCTGTTAATTCACTGCTGAACATAGGCTAATGTCTTTCTCTAAATGCGGTCTTCGGTCTTTTGCATTCACTCGGGTGAGTAGGTGGATGAGAGAAAATTTTTCATAAAAATAACGAAGCTGGACTATTACATACATACAAAACATTTTCCCCTTCATATTGATTATAAGCAAAATAGTAAATTTTTCTGTATTGATCTTCATATCCATTTGTAGCTGGGCGGACAATAGTAACATTTTGTGATAGTTTCGTTATACGGTGTTTACCGATACTTTGATTTTTTAGTATGTTCACCCAATTTGTAAAAATATAAAAATCATTTATTGTCAAAGCATTTTCTCAAAAAGTAAAGGTATTAAAATGAATAAATAAGCATCATTCTTAAATTTCAGAACCATTTACTGTTAATGAAAGACAGCTACCTCGACTTACAAAAGCAGGTGTTAAAATTTTCTCATGAACTACCGAAGTTTGAAGGGCAATTAGAAATTCTGGAGGCACTTGCAAATACGCTGGATACGAGCGAATTTGGCTGGGACCCTAAAACACAACAGCCGTTACCTTACGTGGGTGTATCACTGAACAAATCAAAAAAACCTTTGGAAAATTTATCATTGAATAAAAAGGTGCAAAAGCCGAGTGTAGTTGATCACGATACTAATTAAAAACTAAGTTTGGATTAAAAAATTACAGTACCACAAATTTGTTTTAAAATTCATTGACATTTTGGAAAAAAATCGCAAGAATTTTGAAACCGTGGTAATATTTATCAGATTTTCTTTAAATAATTCTAAAATCATGAAAAAATTGTAGATCCTGTAAATCATATTTTCGTTTCTTAAGAACTAACATTTATGATGGATATATGTTAATGTGTATTTTAAAATGGATAACTTTTCGCATAGTGTGATCATTCTTACAATAAAAATGATTCTTCAAGGTTGGCAGTTGAATGATAACCATTTCAAACCAAATTTATTCTGGGGCGTATCGGTAATTCACATGCACGGATCTTGAGTCGATTTATGGTCTTTACGTGTTCCATTGAGAATTTTCGGAGAGAAAATTAGGGTATGTTTCTCACCAGCTGTAATCAAATATTTACTTGAATAGCGAAGCAAAATTGTATTACATTGTAAAAGTACATGCTTATAAATTTTTTAATAACGAAGGGTTGAGTAAGAGCTGATGAAAACACAGTCCATCTGTTACATAAGTTGTTTTTTTTTTTGACAAGGTTATGTAACGAAGTGGAGGTTCTCCTAATAGAGATATCTTATAATGTACCACTAATTGGGATGCCGCAGGTTGTTGATGATGATGATGAATTGGGATAATAAAAACTACACCACATTATATTCGTGAACACAAGAAAAGGAGCTCCGATGATACCTATTATGGCGGACTCCGGCACCAAACCAGTTACCGTTAAAGTGTAGAGCGGTTCTCAAGAGTTTCAAGAACCTTCGAAAATCTATCTCTAGGCCAGATTAAATACCTTGTTAGATAAACTAGAATTTACACTCACGTAAAAAATACTTACGAGAAATAAAAGAATTATAATGAGTATTCTCTTGTCTTTTCTTTAGTGACGGACACAAAAGCTTTGCAAAAAATTGTATAAATGTGTATTATTAGTACCACTGGATAGGTGAAATATGACTTAATAAAAATTTAAGCAAAGAATTATACATATTTAATAAATACACTTTGGTAATATTTTTAACATGTATTAAAGTTACAGTAAAAGATGATTGCTGTTTAGTATTTTTCTTCGTAAAATGCCTCTATTTTTATGAATACAGTGATAAATTACTGTAGTATTACTTTGGGTAATAAATAACATGGTTTTATGATATCTCTTGAGTTAATGTAATTCATTTTCGAATCCTTCTTGATATAACACAATTTTTTTTGTCTAATTCGTTTCTGTTTGAATCAGGGTGTTCCAATTCGGCCGCGTTAATTTCACTCAATTCTCGGGTAACTTTGTAGTACTGGGAGCTGATAATACTGAGAGTATCCTGAAAGGAATTATTTGAAAATTAAATCACATATTAATGAATTTAGTTACCGTATTCTAGTTTATTAAATTATAAAGGAAATATCTAGGAAATTACATAGTTCAACAAGATTTTAAATGTTCATTCTTTGATTGTAGCTTATTACAGTTTTCTTTCTTACTGTTACTCATAAAATGTTAGGGTAATGTTTTAGATAGTGCTTTTCTGATCCTTTTTTTCATTAAATAATTATTAGGTAATAATATTTTTATGGTTACCTTTAGTGTATGTAGGCTGCTGTTTATTTTGCTGAGTTCAGACCTTAAGACAAAATATTCCCAAACGTTTACTGTGAGATGTGTTGCTATTGCTAATACAGCAAAAAATAATCCAACTTCAATGCACATCACTTTGAGAGATTTTTTCAGAGGCATCTTTGTTAACATTGTATTATATTTTTTATTGAATTCTTTCTACATTTCCTATGACATTGGTTATATTATTTTTAATGTATTGACACATTAATTTTTTCTTCTATAAATATTGCTTTAAATATATTCTTTTTTATGAAAATAGTAATTAATATTGACTTTTATAGCAAATTTTATTAAACAGTGATGAAAGTAATAAGTATTTTCTTAATTTACAATATTGTAACAACCGTTTATGAATTATGAGAAATTTGTGGTCCGATAGATATTTACGAATTTTGCGAAGTTTCCGAAGAAACACAAAATTTAGATGAGTATGTATGTAACATACACATCTAAATTTTCCACAGAACTTATTGTCTATTTTAAATAGAGTTTTTTTTTTGTTTCGATTATAATTAAATCAATCCTATTCATTTTTTATACGTTATGTTATTGTACTAATATGTATACATTGTGTGAAAGACGACAATTCTTATAATAAATTACAAGTTTTATTTATTAAATATTTAATTTAAAAATGTGTTGATAAGCCACAATTTCAGCAATTGTTGTATCCTTTAACTACGTATTATGTCGACTTGTTGGTGATTCTGCTGCTTTCTGAAAGAACGTAAAATGAAATTGTCAGCTATATTTTAATTTACTCGTCTGTTGTCTAAACTACCCAGGATCGAAGAACGTCAGTATTTCCGAGTTTTGGTATCCTGAGGCCAAGACAGGCCTACTGCGCACCATCAGACTGAATTACATTTATTTTAATTGCAACCCTATGAACGCTGTCTTTTACGCGTAGAATAACAAAACTGTTCGATTCAATGGTCTAGAAGATTTACTAGTCAGTCACAGCGTCATCAAAATTGCAATAAAATCACATTTGTTGAGAGATCCTGCTCGTTCAAATTATCTAGTGAAATGGGCTAAACATACATCCTCAATTGGGTGGAATAGTCTTTAGAATAGTTATACAGAACTTTAAACACACAACTCAACATCTGATTTAATTTCGTAAATATAAATAGTAATTACTTTAGTTAAAGGTGATGACCCTCGATTGGAGCGAAACAGTCGCTGTAAGAAATTCTTTTTTCCCTCTGATTGAACTGCCTGTGATTTTTCCACGCATTCACAACTAGGGCAGATTGAAAGGCTCTTTGCCTGAAAACGTACAGTTTAATAGTATGACACATGTCAGTTTCCTTCTTTCAGACTCATTCAAAGAGCAATGGTGAGGGCTATGCTCGGGGTATCTCTGTGCGATCGAATCAGAAATGAGGAGATCTGCAGAAGAACTAAGGTCACCGACATAGCCCTAAAGATTGCTATACTTAAGTAGCAATTCGCAGGGTGCATTGTCCGAAGGACTGACGGTCGATGAGGCAGTAAGGTCCTAGAACAGTGGCCACGTATCGGTAAACATAGTGCTGAAACTGCCACAAGGTGGAGCGACGATCTGGTGAAGGTTACGGGAATCCGCTGGTTGCAGATAGGGTAGGACCGATCGGAGAGGAGATCTTTGGGCCGGACATGTCCGGCAGTGGCGTTAATCTGCTAATGATGATGACTAGAATTTAACAAAAATAAAGAAAATTTTTAAATTTAGAACACACTGTTCCAGTTTCCACGTCTTTTATAGACCAATGTATTGAGCACAATTCATCTGCCAATTCTTCACAATTGGTTTGGGCCTGAGCTACCTCCCTCTGTTGAATTAAACAAAAAAAAAATTTTAATTATTTAGTTATTATTCACACAAATAATGTAGTGAAGATGTAAGAAATTACATTGTTTCCTACAAGTAACCATAAAAGAACATTTTTATTTAAACAAAGTGCAGCATAAAGCGATGCAAGTATGTTAATAAAATGTTTAAAGGTTGTACCAATAAACAATGTCGGAATAAATTTTTAATGATATATCTCTGGTTAAACAGATTTAAAAAAACTTTCAATATTATTTATACAAGTAAAATACTGCTTTAATACATGAAGTTTGGATGGATGTACACTTTATCAAATGCATGGCTAGCTACCATGATTATATCGTAAATCCGCTGCTATAACATCATTGCTGTTTTCTAGATTTTAACTTTTGGGAGCCCTAGTCATTATGGGCCTCATTGTCATTTAGAACAGGTATAATGATAATAATAAATTGCCTCACCGTCATCGAGTAAACAATCTTTTTCAAAGCTTTAGTTTCAGAATAATCATGAACCGCTTTAGTTAATAATGGTATGAACAAACTGAGCAATAGGATTGCGAGAATTGCCGTGATGCTGTAATGGTCGATCATAATTTCTAATACGTCTATCAGGCAACATTTTAGTTTCTTCCACAAGAGATTTATCTTCACGGACATTTTTCGGGTCGTGTTTGTTATAGGAATCATTTTATGATTTTTTGCGAAGTACACACCTGTTGATACGATCGTTATTTAATTATAAAATGTACCAAACCCTAATTGTGAAAAATTTCTTCCTTCTTTAGATTATGTTAATAGAAGACATTTCGATGAAGGACTCCTGAACTGAACTGATTTTTTTCTTATTTTATGATCGAAATGAGGTCTAGAAAGTAATGAATCTGGATAACTATTGAACAAATGATTTTTTATTCTTGCTATCAAAAAAAGTAACTCAGTAAATCAAGTTGTAGGGACAACTTGATTTACTGAGTTACTTTTTTTTTCTGATTATCATGACGACATCACACAAGCACTTAAAAACGAGGTTTGTTTTAGTTTATAAACAAGTTTTTTTTTTATATCGTCAGTATACTTCATTTTTGTATAAGAAATTTTATTATTAAATAAAGTGGTAATAAATAGTTAGCTATATCTTCTTCTTCTTTGCCTCTTCCCACTACCAAGTGGGGTCGACTCTCCTTATCTTTTTGCGCCAGGACAATCTGTCCTGGGTTATCGGGTCAGGCAATTGGGACTTCTTAACTATATTAACCATACTAGTCCACCAGGTCAAGGGGATCCGCCCTCTTCCTCTCTTCTTTTCTGAGATTGCCAGTGCCCTGTGAACCACATGCTCGCTATCTCTCCACATTACGTGTCCGTACCATCTTAAACGTGTTTCGGTGAGCTTTTCCTGGATTGGAATGACTTTGAAACTACCTCGGACGTATTCGTTTCGAATTTTGTCTAGTCTAGTCACTCCGCCTGGTCAGTCCTGAGCATCTTCATTTCGGCAACGTGTAGCTTCTGAGCATGTGTTTCCTTCACTGTCCAGAATTCAGCCTCGTACAGCATCGCAGATCTTATTGTTATCTTGTACATATTCCCCTTAGTGTGTATGGACATGTGCGGGTTACAAAGAACTCCAGTGAGTGTGCGCCATTTTTGCCAAGCAACATTTATCCTGTGGGATACATCTGTATTGACATTTACGTCTGGAGTTACTATTGAGCCCAGGTATCGGAATTGGTCGACCTTTGGTACTTGTGTGCCATCTGGGAAGTAGATGCTGTCGCTGGTTGCTGTGTTGCCAAATTTACATTCCAGATGTTCGGTTTTAGATCTGCTTACTCGAAGTCCAGAGTTTTCCATTACAGTGATTCCACTCGTTTAGCGAGACTTACAGTTTTTCGGTAGATTCAGCCACAAGCGCAACATCATCGACATACAAGAGATTCCAGGGGAGAGGTCTTTGGATATTCTTTGTAATAAAGTCTAAACCCAAATTAAATAGCAAGAAACTGGGTGCTGAGCCTTGGTGAATTCCCACTTCTACCGTGAATTCTTTACTTAGGCCGGCTGGACTTCTGACTTTAGTGTGGATGTTGCGGTACATATCTTGGATCAGATGTAAGTAGTATTCCGGGATATATTGTTCTCGCATGGCTTGCCAAACAAGTCTCCTTGGAACTCGGTCGCACGCTTTTTCAAGATCAATAAATGCGAAGTGAAGGTCTTCTTTGTTCACACGATGCTTTTCCATCAGTATCCTCACTGCCTAAATGGTATCTGTAGTTGATTTGGATGGGGTGAATCCAAATTGGTTTGGTGTAAGTTCGCACATGTCCAAGAACTTTTTATTTAAAATACGTTCCCACAGTTTCAGGGTATGAGAGGTTAGTTTTATGCCCCTGTAATTACTACACGAAGTAATATCACCCTTGTTTTTATAGAAGAGTACAAGGAAGCTTTGCCGCCAGGACTTTGGAAGCGTGTTGCTCCTTATAATTGTGTTAAAGAGTCGAGTGAGCCATACTACTGCTATGGGCCCAAGTGCCTTCCAAAGATCTGCAGGAATCTCGTCAGGGCCCAGCGCTTTATGATTATTCATTTTCTGAACGGTTTGCTTTACTTCATGTATTGTAACCTCATGAATTGGTCCCTGTGCTGGTGCCGAGGGGTTTAGTGGTTGTCTAGGGAATTCCGCATTAAGCAGCTCCTTATAGTATTCGTGCCATCTGTTATTAATATCTTCTTTCATGGTGAGCAGCGTTTTGTTTTTACTCTTTATAAACCTATTGGCCTTAAAATCTAGACTGGACTTGTGTCTATTTTTTGCCAATCTAATCTAATCTAATCTAATCAATAAAAGTAGCTGCGTTATCAAGTCTAGTGTAGAAGTTCTCCCGTGACTGCGCTCTGGACTGCGCTACACATCTTTTGGCTTTCTTCTTGGCTTCTTTGTACAGCTCCCGATCGTGTTTTAATTCAGAGCTTTGCCAAGACTTGAATAGCTCCTTCTTGTTTTTAACGGCCTCTTATACTTCTTTGTCCCTCCAAGTAGGGTCTTTGCCTGTACTGAGACCACCTCTCGACACGCCCAATGTGGCACTAGCTTCACTTCTGCAGTGTGCTTCTAACTTCGACCACATTCCATCTGCATCTAGGTAATGTGTTTCCAGGTCTCATGTCAGGTACTCACTCATACTACCCATAAAAAGTTCACCCTATGGGTCAGAGAGTTCTTTCCATTTTATTCTAGGTGTTCTGTCCGTAGTTTCAATGACTCACCGGTTATCACTTTGCAATCCCTGAAGCCGCGTTTCGTTTTAATGTCTGTAAGTATGTAATCTA
>DWLS01005384.1:0-12761 GCA_018246255.1 Pachliopta kotzebuea | reverse complement strand
ATAGTTTATTTAATGTTACGTATATTTTACATAACAGATACAAAATTTTATTTTGAGTAGTTTTAATTTAAATTCAAATTATAAATATATAAATTAACATGTGTTTTTAATTTAAGTTTTTGACGCTAAACTTCACTACAGTTAGAAATTTACAGGAAATCAATATCAGGTGAGTAGGGGGTCTACACAACACGGAAAAACGTGGCAAGGGGTCTACGACTCAAAAAAGTTTGGGGAACTCTGAAATAGAGGGACAAGCAGACCTTATTAGGCGACGAGATGAACAGGCATTTATCTGGTAGTGAAGCTGTATTTAATAGGTTTTAAATAGGTTGTGCTAACTAAAGGAGATCCTTCAACAAAGAACTATCACCACTAAAATTAATATTTAAACGATACTATTATCAATCTACTTCTCACGATTAATAATGATTGCAAAATTTGCTTTATCGTTGCAATTTTTCCCTCTGTACATTTCAAGTGGTGTTTATTTTGTGAACCTCTACATTGTGAATAGGAAAGTTATTAAAAACAATTTATTTTCACGATCAGCTTTATTTATGTTCTACATAGTTCAGGAACACGAACGAACATTGATCTTGAAGTTGAACACGAACAATAAGGATTTACACAACATCCAATACATATAATATGCAGTGTATAGTATTGAGAATGAAATTGTCGTTCCAATCGTAACAGGAAACTACATCAACATTACATTTTCCATATATCGCAGTCTTCCATTTTAATTCTTCATTACATACTTTAATAGGACTTTATTACCAAATGACAGGTATAGCTGATACATCATAGTAAAATATAAATTCGAAGATTAGATACAGTTGTAGTATTAGAGTAAAAGTCAAAAAATGCGTCCAAAAAGTTGAAAAAAAATAATCTAAATTTTCTTTTCTTTATACATATTGGCACGAGATCATAGTATATATACATATATTATGCCAACAGCCACCCAGAAATAGATGAAGCAAAACTACAGAGAATATTTTTCTTATTAGTACGTTACCTTTCTGTTCTATGAAGTATTTGAGCGATTTATAAAACGTAAATTGATTCTTTACTTTTCTTTGTTCGCATAATGTCCAATTGATTTTTATAGAGATTTCATTAATTACATTCCGTTATAAGATATATTAGTGTAGAAATTTTGAGCATCATAGTGCCGAGTCCTTAACATCAATAAAGGAAAAAATATCGGACACGGTATTATAAAGTATAACGGTATACAAGGAATATCAAGTGTATAATAAAATGACTACAACGATACATCAATCACTACAATATAGAATATAATAACTACGTCACAGAGATAATATTGTGTCATAGACGAGATCTAGAAGTACGCCATCTAACAAGTGTTAAGATAACAATATTTCTTTTCCATAAACTTTTTCAAATATTCATGATCTTTATTTTGTCTGCGATAGAACAATATTTCAAAAATACAAATCTTCAATACAGATTGTTTTTTTTTTAAGAATATGATATGTTTACATATCCATACATACAATAACATTTAAAAGATTATAATATCGTTCTTTCATTAAACTAGTTATTTATTTACCCGAAGTACCAAGGCCGTAACAACTTCAATATCCCTGTATTCAACATGATTTATTTTTTTTGGTAACGGGGGGGAAATCTTATAGATATATCCTGCTTCTGGTGCGAAGTGAGGGTTATGAGGGATTTCTTCCCACTAAAACCCCCTCGGCGGTTTTTACGGAGCACACCGTTGTATTCAACATCACATACGCAATTTTTTTAGTATTCTAATAAAGATTCGTCACGGGACCTATTCCGTGAGCTTGCAGATAGCGTACTTGAGAGAATAGCATAAAGTATTACTTGTCGTTGTCAGAATAATTACTAAGTTACGGTAAAATAACTACTCGCACTACCATTAGATATCGAACTTCAAAAAAGGCGGACAACTGTGCGCCACTACACATTTAATACTGAAAATACACCTCACATATAATTCTATTATATTTTTTTTTTTCAATTTCGTCAATATTCACTTACATTTATGACTACATAACATTTAATTACTAACACTACACTATGAGACTCTAATCCTTTACCTTAGCTATTACAAGCGGTATGATTTAATAAAATAGTTCCGCATAAAGTTTTTCTTTATATATTATAAGTGCGATTTAATTTCAATAATAGTTCAAGTAAGTATTACGTTAACAAGATATCTTTGAAATTATCAAAAACAATTTTTTTCAAAAACAATATCGGATTTTATTTAATAAAAAAAAAAAAATATAAAACTATCCAAACAGTATAAAAATAATTTGTACTGAGGTTTTGAACAAATATAGAATGACATATTAATTAATAATTTCATTATCATAGACATTCGATACATATTATTCATAATTCTTGTAATAAGTGACTTAATACATTTACGTTAGGCGGTAATCGATTCGTTATTTTAAAATACTCGCATGGTATACTAAAAACGTCTGACTTTTAATGAACCATTTCCTCACGATTTGACCAATTACGTTAAAGTTTTTTTTTCACCGTTAAATCTACACAAGTCGAACAACTTATCAGTACAAACATCGCACGAATCGGCCCCACTATAAAGTACTTTTCACTGCACGATTCAGCTTATACCGTAAGAGTACTTTTCACTAAACCTCTTTTAAATAGTTTTTTTTCCTTCACAAGTGTTCACTTTAACACAGAAACTTTCACCGCCACTTATTAGTCACCTCACTAAGAGCACAAAACTTTCACAAGTGTCCTTTTCACTGTATTGTTTTATTAACTTTGTAAAAGTTATTTCCACTGTACTAATTGGCCAATAACGCGATACTCCATTATATTCGCATAAATATTTATATGTCCATCATTGATTCAAGTCAGCGTTTAAATAAAGTTTCAGCAATTCCCATTACCACAGACTGACCGTATTAAGTAAATATATAATTAATGACCATAAAGAGATTTAAGTTATTAGCCGATCAATTATATTCTTCTTTGGCTTATTATATAGTGTATTAACACACTATCATTTATTTACTAGGATTAATTTGTAATACACCACGACCAGAATAAATGAGAGAATTGGTGGGGAATAACGCGCTTTATTCAGCGCAGATCAGAGGATACGTAAGCACACATAAAATGCGGGAGCCGTCGGCATAAGTTCTGAATATTTGAGCAATTTATTTACTTTCTGATGTCTTCATTTTCTCATCGCGATGAAACACCTGCAAAAAGTACACATATCACTGAAACCAAAGCGATAACAGTATTATACTTATAAACTTCATGAATACATTTATGCTTGCAGAAAACAAATTTTAATCGAAACAAAGAAAGTATTTATTGTTTTAATGGATGAAATGATAGGTATCAATATTTAACTTTTTACACAACTGACTCCAAGAGCTGATGATGACATTCACCTTATTACTGGTAGTCGTTGCAGACCATATTTTTTTTTTATTTAAATAAAACAGTTATTTAACTACGCAAGAATTACATTACACCAAACAACATGCTTTGATACTAAATGAAAATATAACATACGTATGAAAGTGATTAGGAAGTTAATAACTATTGATATATAAAAATCCGTTATAATTGAAGAAACCGAATTTTAACTGATTGTTGTTAAATTAAAGTATACAATTTGTGTCTTTACTTACATTTAGTCATACCATTTTATATATCAATAGCGTAATGAAACTAATTTTACATAGATACAAAAAAAAAAAAGCCGTTCACAGCGATCTTAACCTGTCATCACCTCAACGGGCAAGGAGCTGCGTCGCGGGGTATTAGGGAATGTTCTTTCCTGTACGTTTTGAGTAGCCTTAGCGAACCACAGCTGGCAGGTGGTTAGTAAAGCGCTTGGTTTCCTGCGGCCACCATTGCCTTGCACTAGTCTGCGAAGTTCAGACGGTTCCTCGGGGGTAGGAGCCGAGCCACGGCGACGGGTCCAGCTCTCCTTGCCTGATAATGTGCGTCGAAGTATCTGCGGTATGGCTGAAGTTACGTCCAGTATTTTCTTCTCTTTCGGTACTGTTTGACAAATAAAGTAATCAAAAATAAAGAACATTACAAAATTTGAATGAATAATAAAATGGCACAGTTTAAAGTTATTCAAGTTTTGGATTAATTCCGTAAAAATTTAGAAATAGGTTTAAGAAAAATTTTGTAAAAATATATTAGCAGTAAAAAATTGTGAAATATTTACACTTACCGTACACATTTTCAGTTGGCACTGACTTCCTGCGAGGCAGGAACATATCATCAGTGTCAAGGGAGCCTAGTTTAACGGTTGTGAGATTGTCTCGCAGTTGGCTACCAACGCCCGTTGATTCAGGCCACTCACTTGCGCTGTGGATAAGCTCAAAGCTCTCTTTCTCAACATTGGCGCAGGCTTCGTCAGCTTTAGCAGTTTCGTTTTTCTTAAATAAAGTGAATTTTGTCTCTCTCAAGCTTTCTAAACGTTGTAAGAAATCAGATCGCATCAATCGAGAAGAGCTTATGGTATCCTCATTGCTGGTGTACATTGGGCGCGAGGTTAATGAACATTCACGTGCCGCAGTTTCCAAAGGCGGGAAAGTTTGTTGACGGATCAGTTTCCAACTTCCACCATCCTTGATGACAGTATTCAATCTGGTTGCTTGAACAGGCGTAGTGATGGAAGCTATTGAGGAATCAGGTAGAAGTTTTTCTCTGCTTAAAACTTTGTCGACATCACTTGATAAATCACAGTGCTCATGGATGCTGAGTTGTGAATGTAGTGAATAGTCGCTGCCAAGTATGCTAGTGGTTCCGGAGTCCTGTTGTAATTCGAAACTTGGTGATGTACGACTTCTGTCACGATTCTTTATCTTGCTATCTTGGAATAGGTTGAGCGGCACTGAGAAACGCCTCAGTTGTTCTCTAAAGCCTGTTTTAATAGGATTCAACGAGCTTCGGCGCTTCGGTAAAAGTAATTCGGAACTATCGGACATGTTCGTCTCAGAGCAGCTTTCGACATCATCGTCAACTAAGTCAGCCTCGGACACTTCTGTTCGTGTCTCTTCCACAATCTCTTTTGTCAACATCACATCCCACTTGCTCTGGTTGTAAAGCAAGTTGTCTAACATCTGCGTTGAGAGATTGCTCTTGAGAAATCTGTGCCATTCGGATATTAGAGGAGTAACCACAAATTTGAAAAACCCTGCAAAATAAAAATTACAATTTACTACATGTATTTCTGATCTTGATTACTTTGTAAAGACGTTTAAAGAAAAAGGTGAAGTTAACTTTTAAATATTGTGAACACGTAGGCAAAAGTTATAAGCGAGCTAATAACTCAATTATTAACAACCATTCAGACTTCTCCCGGAATGGAATAAATTTTTGCAATTGAAAAAAAAATCGTAGTATCTATTTAAAAGTTTTTATTGAAGAACGTTAGGATGATTTTAAAGTTATTGTTTCTGTACGAAATTGGTTTTAGAAAGAGAAGGTTGAGAGAAAGGAACGGAAGTGTGTAGAAGAACGACATCGAATTAAAATAAAACATATATTAAATCAGAAAAAACTTGTCGTTTTCAATAAAAATGTTTTAGTACAAAATAATTCTTTCATTTAGTATGCTATGTTGATTTCATAACTACATTTATTTAGTTTAATATTTCATGTTATTACTATTTTTGTACATTAGCCAAGTTTCAATATCTATTAGTTCTAAAATGTCCAGCTCACGAAATATAAAACAGGAGTGTGTTGAGGTCGATGACTTTAATACCTGTCTGTATTTTAGGGATGGATGTGTTGTGCCTGTCGCACATAGCTGTTACGGGCAAATTCAGTTTTCGTTCGTAATCTCCCTGCCTGAAGAACTCCTCGCAAACTTTGAGGCTCCATTTCTTGCTGATCTCCCACGGCCGACACGGATTAGAAATGTCTGCACATTTGAGCGCAATTTGAAGCACCTGATGACGGTGTTCTTGCTTTCTCAAATCCAATGTGTTTGTGTCAAGGTGACCCTGTAAGAAACAACCAACCAATGATGTATGGATATTGTATTTAATATTAAAAACTACAAGATTTTTACTGTTTCCTTATCTGGAACCTGAAGATTTTTTTGCCAAAGAGATTAATAGACATTTATGGCTTAAATTGGTCAAGTGCGGGTTGAGGGATGATACAATCGTAACGTATAAATCGAGATCATCTCAGTTTATCAGGTTCGAGTTAATTTTACAGGTAAAGGTATGAATAACGTCAGTTTCAGATAATACATAAGTTAGTCGGCAGCAAGCGACGGATTTATGACGTGTGTGTTAATCTCGCCTCTGCCATAAACTAGATTGCTGCGAGATCTGACCGTGTTTTTCTATGTACACAACCCAGTTTCCCGTACGTACGGATTAGATCGCCGAAAATGCGTCATTAAGACAGTGGTACACTACAGACATGAAGCTGATATTATGTAATTGATGTTTCTTATTTTTATGCCAAATCGTTTGAAAACTCCTATCTCTTCTCTCTTCGAAATGGATACATAAATATTCGGAGTTACCACTCTGAACTGAACTCTTTCTGTGCATGCACAAAAAAAAACATGATTTGTTTAATAGAAGAAAACCATTAAATGGACTAGTGTGTTCACAACCTTATATGTCGAGATGATGAATAAACCTAGAATTTCTAAATCCTTACGAGCAAAAACGTTATCAGCGAGCACGGCGGAGATTCACGCGTATCTGGGCTGGCCGAGTTGACTGTTCGGTGGTATACTTACAAATTTGATCTACTTTTATACGGCACACGGTTTGTTCTTGAATATTTTTTTATTAAACGAACGAAGCGGAAACATCTCTCTATGGTCACATGTAATAAAGTAACAGAAACACATTGTGCCAACCTTTTTGCCCCTGTAATTTAATCAACGACGTTTCAAACTTGATCACAGTCAGCAAACTAATATTTAGGTGCTGAAATATGATACTAAACGGTCTCTCACAAAATGACCTAACCTAACCTCCCACCAGTTGTCTGACAAGCAACTCAATTAAATACAGATGTTTTTAATTTACCAATCCGTAAGTTTCATCGAACTAAACACTTATTACGTTAATAAAACCTTTCATTAAAGCAAATGTTATTTAAAATTTTGATGTTTTTTTATATTTTTTTTAATCGTTCTCTTTCGTGTTGTTGGTAAGGGTCCTGTTTTTCCATTTTTTTATTCGTAACACATTCTTTCATTACTCTGTTCTTTTACAACTAAACTCCTTTTACTTCTCAATTTACATCTCTCACTTTCTTTCCTGTTGTTTTCATCATCTCGCACGCATCGCCTCTCAGATTAAAATCCACCGCATTTGTGCATTATTTTACATTTTTGTCCTTATCTATTTACATTTTTTATTCTTACTTTCTTTTTTCGTTTTATTACATTTCTTCACTTAACTTTACAATCTCAATCTGTTACAATTCATTATCTAATTTATTAATTTCTTGTCTTGTATTAATTATAAAATTAAATCTCTACCCCTGTCTACAAAATTTTCGCAAATTTTATAAAAATGCGGCGACTCTTGTCTTCACTCATCACGTTTTTCATACTACATGTAGATACCAGTAACTATTATTAGGTGTAAATATTTGAATATGACTTCAAAATTAAATTGACTATGAAAGAAATTAGGAAAGTAGGAACAATTTATTATTTCCTTCGTTATAGCGGCTGCATTTTAAATTGGTTATATTGTTTAAAGATAACTCGATCATATATTACAGAGTGCAGTGAATTGTATATTTAAAGTTCAACGCCCTGTGGGCACTGTATTTGTTATAGTAGGTTTCGTGCATTTACTGTACATACTTGGACTCTTGCCGAGTTATTATGCTTATTTTCAAAGGGGTAGCCAGAGCGGAGAGTACACGTGCCAACTGGTTAGTGATTTTATTACAAAAAAAACTGTTATATACAATCAGATGATAGATTTGCGACACACTAATGTGGAATTTCGCACACCTAATAACATGTCAAAATAAATTGGTACAAAGTTAACAAATCGGTGGTAATTAATCAATGAACACTTTACCCAGAAGAGGTCTTGTGGTGACTAGAGCTTTTGTAATGATTTCATTTATTTCGCAAATATTGGAATATATTTTCTGTATATTAATCATTATTGGGATTAATGTGTGTCCAATAGACGACGAAAACAGCACTGGATCGTGACACAAATATAGATAAGGAGATCATGGTTAGGTGGTGCCCGGCTATCTCCGTTAGATACATGACGATGCATATTAGTTAGCGGTTACACATATTTGTATTTCGCAGCTAGATTTAACTATCTTTTAATAACAATATCTATTTGATGGTACTGTTAGATATCATTTAATAAATTTTACGGGAACATAGTTTTAAATAATGTATTGTGACTGAATACATGGCCCGAAGCATCATAGCTGTCAGTTTCAGCGCAACGATTGACGGGTTGAGCATTTAGCATCTCAATTTCCTACCTTCAGGCGAATGTGAGAGGTAACGTATTCTCCATCTACTGATGTTTGTTAACATAAACAAACAGTACATTTAACACCGTCCAATTAGCGATATAAACAAACGCTAATTGGAAAATAGTTGCATTTCTCTTATTTCCCGACGAAACGATGTAACAAAGTGAAAAATGATTATTTTTTTATTCATTCAATTAGCACCGAAGCTTGTGAATTTGCTGTAACTTTGCAATAAAAATGAATTTTAATTTATCTGAAACAAACGTAGCTTCCTCGTACAATATGAGCGGCGATTTAGCCGTGTGCCTATATTCCTATCAAATGAGTACACTCGACGGCTTTGTTGCGTATTTTTCATATGAGTGCTGCTTCTTTTTACTTTGTTTATTCAATTAAGAGTACTAGATGGAAATACAGAGATTGACTCTCCATAGTCTACATAATGAACATTTCCTTAAATATTTAAATATGATTTAAAAATTAAATTGATTATGAAAAAGATTAGAAAAGTAGGAACAACTTATTATTTTCTTCGTTACAGCGGCTGCATTTTAAATTGGTTATATTGTTTAAAGATAACTCGATCATTTAGTACAGAGTGCAGTGAATTGTATATTTAAAGTTCACCGCCCTACTATTGACAAAATGAAACGAATAATAACTGTAGGTTTAGCATAAGTATATGCAACATAACTAACGTCCCCACAGATCCCAATCCCACACTGGACTCGGCGAATTTTACTATATAGATAATAATTAACTTCTCAGTTAAATTAATCAGTTTGATGGGTATTATAGGTTCCATTCAAGTATAGTCGTAAAGCCTTACAACAGTTTGATCCCTAGCTAAATTAGTTTCGATAAATTGATTTCAACCTCCCACTCTCTTTACTTTAAAAATTGCGAGACTATTACGTTAATGTAATCAATAAAACCTTATAAGATTATTAAAAAACATTTTCAGTTTATAAAATGACGTCGGAAAGACAATGACATTAACAATTCCTTATATAAAGGTAATGATGAAAATGTTGGTGGAACTTTAACGAGAAACTAATAGCAGCGGGAAGATCAAGAAATTATTACGTACCGTGCGGGAATTGATGGTGGAACTCCCAATGCGCATTAACTGTAGTTGAGCGAACGCTTAGTCATTACATAAACGTTCAAGTGACAGATTATCGATTAAGTATCGATAGCAACTGGCCCCGTGTATTATGTACCCGCGGCACGCGGCCGTACGTTGCAAATCAAGTTGCGAAAGCGAAGAGTTATCTCCATTATGTAGCGTGTGAATGAACTCCTCACGGCCCGGTGGCCCACCGTCTGTTTTAAAGTGATTACACATTGGATCGAATTCATCACCAGCTCCACGTCAATCTAATCAAGTCAATTTTAATTAGCTTTTGTCAAAAAAAATATATTAACACATACATTTAAAAAAAGTTTATGTACAACTTCGTTATATTAAATCTTATAAAAGTCATATTACTGTACAATGGTCTTTTATTTAGCGTTTTTGTGTTTACTTTGCACAGAGGAAATTAGTGATATTATTATAGTGATGTTGTCGAAAGCTCATAAGAACTACTGATTTACCTTGTCTTTTATATATCGACATTGTGTAAGTTTATATTTCTTTTAACGTTTTCTTCAAGTGTACATGTTTAAACAAAAAAAGTTCAACCCTTTAGTTAGTGTGACGTAAAAGAAGACGGATTTATGTAATGAATTTGGGAGTATATTTTATGTTATGGAGCCACAATTAAACCGTTCATGTGCATTAAATTTCATAATAAATAGTTGTATAATGGATGATGATATATTAAAAAAGAATACAGACAGGGAGTAGATTTAAAAAATAAAATATACGACAAAAAGATTGCAATTGTAACTGTGAAACGAACTGAGTATAGCTTCCGGTCACGTTAGGAAGGTGCGCTTGGGTGAGTGCACTTGATTACACCGTTATGGTACTGCAATAAAAATTATTTGTTATCAGGTGATTAGAAGGTCCAGTCATGTTGACTTGTGGTCAAGTGCCGGAGATGGTATCTGGTCTGCGGTGCCAGAGGGATTCATTGTAACAAATAAAATACAAAGGCCGTCAATATGTTTACGGTTTGATTAAATTAAACAAACAGAATGAACGGTCCCCGCCATCGGACATTGCCGATTTTATTTGTTTACGCGAATACACTGTATGAATTTATTGCCTTTTATTGAATACGCGGTTAAACTATTCGAATGTAAAATGTAGATTTTTATTTATCTTCCTCAACAGATATATTAAAAGAGAAAATTTTTTGTATTAAAAACAAATTTTAAATTGAAAAATGGTGGAAGCGAACAAATTCTCTGTCAGACATTTATGACCATTTATATTTTGATGAACCGAAAAATGTATACAAAACAAACATCGCAAAAAAGTCAAAGTAAAAGTAAATAGATATCCGACTTTAACTATTTCACATTCATATTAAATTTCCAGTCTCCCTATATATGAGTTAACTGGTTATTCTTGCGTTTATTAGACAGTAATGCTAAGTTTGAGATGAATGAATTCATGATTTTTTTTTATTGGTGTAATCATTAAAAAAGTATAATGAGATAACAGGTTCAGTGGGAAAAATAAATCATTCGGTAGGTGAACAGGGCAATTAATATCGCCCACTTTATTAGTATCGAAGTGTGTGTGCGCGGCGTCGTGTCGTTTTGCTTGTATGTTGCACAATGCGTTTTAAATATTTCGCCTGTCGCTTAGTACGATTCGTACGGACGGGGCCGTGTCGGTTTCGTGTCGTAACAGGTGGCTTGTACACTTGTCACCGTTTTGTGAACCGCACAACACGCTTACTATCGCTTTATCGTTGTCAAACATTCATCGTACGAGTTAAACTTGTAACAAACTTTACTGATTTTAGATTACATGCATATTTAATTTCAACAAATTAAAGAATTACCGCAAGGTAACCTATTACCACATCTCTCATTAAAAATTAAGAAATCCGAAACGGAAGCTCCTTGTCTTCTTACTTGAAAACCGAATGTGATCAAAACTAGATTAAAACGAGAAATAAATGTACAATTATAATAACATTAACTGTGTTTGAAGAAATTGTTATTACAGTTGTTATATAAATTAATCGATTATAGTAGTTCAGCTCTAAGGTGACTTCTTAAAAAACAAATACAAAGAAAATGTTTCAACAGAAAATTTCAAAGAAAATGTCAACGTGTAATTAGTATCTTCGCAATGGATGGATCCAATTATTAGAATACAACTACAAGAAATTATTTTACGAAAGGATTTTTAAAAGAGATTTATTGAAATATATAAAGCTTTATGGAGTCTTGAATATAAGACCGGATTTTTTTATTAACGTACTTATGAACGTTTGTGAATTATAAGTTTATATACATATTAAACACTTGTAGTCGATATGTCATAATTAAATTTTAGAGGCAAGGCGAGGAACATGTGGTAATATTTTTATGTCTTGTAATTAACCTATTTGGTAATTATAAATCACTTTTAATTACCTAAAACATTTTTACGCAACTATATAATTACGTTGTGTAGCCCCTTAGGGAATAAACATGTTAGGTATAAAACATATTTTGTATATGACATGAATCTAAAAGGTTGTTCCCTGAAAGATTACATTTATATAGGTTGCTAAAAAACGTTTTTAATTGAAATATATTCATAATATATCATGTTCAGTATTAAATATACAGAATCGTGCAAGTCTACTACGATATGGAGAAATTCAGGGATTGTTAATAAATGGGAACTACAAACTTACAAGATACGCAATATCGACTCGTTTTACTTTCTAGTAAAACGTACCATGTTCGCTTTAAACTTCGGATACAAAAGGAGACTTAGTAGTAACTCATACCTATTATATTCATACCCTGTTATCAACGATGAAGTTAACCAACTTGTAAAGGTTTACTTAGACAACTTCGTCAAGCCGACCCTTGTTCGTTATCTAATAGGAAAGGCAAAAATTTTAATTAATAAAATATTTTTTATATATATTAATAATTATATATAGGACTGCGCATACGTTGAAGTAAAGATAATTATAACTTTTTTTTTTAACGCGGGGGAACCCTTTTACGGACGTTCCGCCGGTGCCCTGGGTGGGCCCGGATGGGTGTGTGGGACTCGGCCTGGGCGGCCCCTACCCACTAAACCTACCGCGAAAGCCATCAGCCGTTATGAATGGGAT